>JAIUZE010075044.1:0-148499 GCA_022085475.1 Heliosperma pusillum | reverse complement strand
TATTCGATTTATTCTTTCGAATATTTCGTTCCTTCTATCAATTGTCATCTCGTATAGATAGGATATTAGAAGCTTTAGTTAGAAGTTTTAGGTATAGAGAGTAGTGTTATTACTTTTACTATAGAATTTTTGAATTAAAAGCTTTTAGAAATGTTTTATGATTTCAAGTATTTTACCGTCAAGGAGTGTTGAGACTTGTTATTGGAGACGTTCGATAACTAGTTTCCTCATTTATTGATGTGAAAATGTATCTTTTAAAGTCTTTGACTTGGGACGTAGATGTTCTTAACAGCTGACGAGAACCTTCCGCCCCAGTGATAAGACTCTATATTTTTATTACAAGTATATTTTTAACAGTTTTGAAATAGACCTACATATATGTTACGTTCCTTCTTCTAAGTTTCGAGGACGAAACTTGTTAAAAGGAGGGGTGATTGTAACAACCCGAAAAATGCCAATTTTTCTAGTAAAAATATTTACTAACACTTTTCAGTAGAACTTAAGTTTTTAAAATAGGAATTATTGTTTCGGGTCGTATTTTGAAATTCCGAGTTCGTATTTGGAATTTCTGAGAGATTTCATGAAAATCCCGTTTTTAGTCATCTTTGACTTTTCTTGACTTTTAAGTCGTCTTTGACTTTTCTTGACTTTTTAACGTCGTCATTGACTTTTCTTGACTTTTAAGTCGTCATAAACTTTTCTTGACTTTTAAGTCATCTTTGACTTTTCTTGACTTTTAAGTCGACTTTGACTTTCGTTGACGTTTTCCGACTCACCTCGTAATTTTAAAGACCGAAATTTTATTAAAAAAATAATATTTGTGATTATTTTATAAAAGATTTATTTAGATTTTCATAATTTAATCTAATTATTTTCAATTTATTCGGATTTAAAATACTACCTTTTACGGTTTTGAACCAACATCATTTTACATATTTCCCGACTCATCGTAAATCCCGTAACAAACTCGAAACTCGACTTTGGCATGAGTCACACGCCCATGTCATCGTTTTCCACTCACTTGAGATATTTTAATTGTTTCGATTAAACTAATACAAATATCTAAGATATTTGTAGCTTTATCGATCCGTCCGTTTAAATTACGCAAATCGCTCAAAATCAGACCCGATTCCTACCCATTTCACACGCCCCATGTCACCTATTTTCCACTCATATTAGATCTTTTAATTAATATGATTAAACTAATAAAAATATCTAAGATATTTGTAACTTTATCGGTCTGTCAACTTAAATTCCGCAATCGCTTGAAAACAGACCCGTTTTCTTTTCATTTCTCACGTCTCTTTTCTCTCCTCTCTTAAGCTTGATATTTTCTTTCTTTTCCTTATAATAACATAATATCTTGATATTTAGTTCAATTAACTTAATCGCTAATTATATTTAATCGATTACCGTAATATAATTATTAAACGCGAATCAATTCCGTAACAACAATTTCAAAACCCGACATCCACTTTTGCCTATAACTACACGGCTCATCCACTCTTCCTACTCACAAACAACTTTTCATTTTTCAACAAATCAAATTAAGATCAAAATATCACTTTCTTTAATCGTTCTTGAGCGTTCTTCGCGTTCTTCATCCGTTCTTCATCGTTCTTGAGCAAAACCTTCATAAAACCTTCATTTCTTAATTAAATCCGTCCTAACTTATATTTCTAGGATCTCCTCTTCGCTCCCCATCTTCAAGTACGTTTTATTTTAAATTCCGACAAAATCGTTTTCAACACTTTAATTATGGAAAATCAAGTTTTAAGTTCTAATAATGTTTTCTTGTCATTTCTTATAGGGGAAGATGTTGAAGACGAGTTTGGTGACTCGTATATTTTAGGAGAAGACTAGAAGACGGGTTTCTTATTTTCTTAGTTCTTATTATTTTGGTGCTACTTGATTTTAGCTAAGCTAAGGTAACGATTCCGAGTTACTCGACGATATGATGTCACATAGCCTTTAGTTTTTGTTCATGTTATGGTTATTTATGATCTTAGTTAGTAACATAGCCTTTAGCTTTTATTTCTTTGGTTTTTGGTTCATCTTTTATTTTTGTTCATATTATGGTTACTTATGATTTTTGGTAGTAGTATGATAAGATGGATGATTTTTAAGTTGTATGGAATTTATAATATGTTTGTTGTTCTTGATAAATTTGGAGGATTTATTTATAATCATGATTTTTTTATATGAATGATGGATGAATTGGATGTTAAAAATGGTTGTTGATTAATTAAAACATGTTAGAAATAATATGGTGTGAGTTGTGGTGGGGGCCGAATTATTGGCTGGAAAAACAGCCCAAACCGGACCAAACCAGACCGGTCCAGGCCGGTTCAGACCCGGTCTGGGTTGGTCCATGGTGGGTCCGGGTTTTGGTCTTTGGGTTGTGTCGATGTTTGATTGTTTGGTTGTTGTTTTGATGGGTTTTAATTATGTTAAAGCATGCGGGAATTTTTAAGAAACGGTTTTTGTAAAAGTTGGAAAAACAGCCATTTTAGCCAAAACAGGCCGTGGGCCCAGTTCAGGCCCATGTGGGGTCCGGCCCAACTCAGCCCGTGGGTCCCACTTTGGGACTTGTGACGGTTTTTGAGTTATCGTCATTTTTATCGCGTTTTGTAATAATTAGCAAGCGAGAAATATTAATAAGTAAAATATTTAATTAAAAAGGTTTTTCATTAAATTATTATTTCTCACATGTTAGAAATTATAAGACGAGACCGTAGTTTAATTTAATATCCTTTTAGTCAAACGGGTTTTGGGTATGATATAATAATTCACATGTTAGAAGTTTTATTAAAATAACATGTAATGAATATGTTGATTTTATGTCTATGTGAAAAGACTCTGTTTCTAGCCGGTTTGATCCAACGGGTTGGTCAAACTAAGATCTAGTCAGCCCCGATTTGACTGATGACCCGTCGCGGGACTCGGGTCGGGGATTTGTCTTCAAGTAAGGTTGTATTTAATTAATGAATTAGCCTTAGTAGATATGAGGCGATATGATATTTGAATATGATTTATATGCAATTAATCACATGATAGGAAGTTGTTTCCGTGAATGTTTGATTATATGGTTGGTGTCGTGTTGACTAAGTACCCATAGAGAATTATGAGTATATGGCGTCTTGACCATTCTAATTCTAAATGAGTATCTTGGACCATGACATTGATAGGCCGTACTATCTTTAACGAGCATATGGAGTCGCCGCTTGATAGCTTCTGTGTCCCGGCTTGGTGGGTTTATATCCAAGTCGGGGTATGGCTGCCATTGTTTCCACTTTGGGAAATGGAGCCAGTTTAAGTACTAGCCAACCCCTGTGATGGATCTTCTTAGGGTGTACTCATGTGATTGTATCATGGGTCTTGGATGCGATGTTGTTCCGCATTTCTCTGGGTCTGCGCAGTCTAGGTTTAGGGTTGAGTCGTATCTTGGACATGTTTCTGAGAGGAACCTATGAGCTAAGATATGTGCTTTGGATCTGGGCCATGTTATTAGTGTAACCGCTGAGCCTAGATGTGTGCTTGGTATTTGGGCCATGTTACTAGAGTGACCGCTGAGCCTAAATATTTAAGTATATCCTACCTCGTGGTATAGACTCGAGTTACAGAAGTCGACTATTGACTGCCCTAAGAACTTATGCCTGTTTGTAGACGTATTGGTCTTTCATGTTTGTATGATTCTATGAGTTCTAGAAGGTGAGATGCAAGACGGCTAGGATTGATAGAGTTTGGATTACCGGTTGTTAACTGATTCACATGATTACGTGTTGATTAGGGTTTGAGTGTATCACGGCCATGTTTCTGAGAGGAACCTCTGAGCTAGCATACCAGCTTCCCTACCTCGAGTTATAGTTTATTATCGGTTTCACATGATAGCTTTCACATGCTAGGTTATTTGTTAGTTATCTGTTTTCATAACATGAAAAGCATATCATATATGTTTAAGTTTTGTATTTTCCATATACCTTGCTTTTATGTTATTCATGTTTCATTAAACTCGACATTTCGTGGCTGGGAGGACTCGGAGTTACTCCCCACTGACTGTGGCTTCCGTGTTTATATTTAATACGGTCGAACAGGTGGTGAATGCATACATTGGGTACATTGACGAGCTAGCGAGCGAAGTATTACCCCTTGGACCTTATTCGGTTCTAGAGTTATAATTATTATACACTCTTTTATTTCCGTATTTATTACGGGAGATATGTCTCCCGTCTTGTATAATTCGTATGATAATATAAATTTTCTTTTGTAATGAACCTTTTTATTTCATGACACCCTTCGGTAGGTATTTAAATTACTTGTTTTTCTTTCCGCAAAATTTGAGGGTGTCACAGTTGGTATCAGAGCATTTTTGCTCCCGACGCACGTTTGTGTACCCTTGTATAAATAACTTGACCTTAATAAAATAATAAACTTGTGAGATAGAATGGTAGGATGGGTAGATTAGGATTTATGTTGTAGTCTCTTTTTGCTTGCTAATTGATAGGAGTAACTTAATTTGTTTTTATTTCTTATGAAGAAGGTTGGATCTCATATAGAAGAGATGGATGTTAGTGCCAACCAGGTCCCTTCTCATAAAGAAGACAATTGCCAAGGAGGCTATGCTTGGGTGGTTAGCCAAATTGCTAGGAGCGATATTACGCCTTATGGTGGAATATGTGTTACCTAGAAGGAGTATCCTCTACTGAAGATTTGAAGATTTATAAAGCCTAATTGAAGTGAATTCTTTCTTCATCTGCGAATTCTCTCGTCCTTATAGTATTATGCCTTTTTCCTTCTATCTAGGTGCTTCTTGCTCTTCCAACCTATTTACCTCTTGGGAATTACTCTTAATAGTTCATCCATTATACCATTAGTATTCTTACCTTCCTCTTGTAACATTTGTATGGATGTCATACCCATTTGTATGCGGTATATTATGCTTAGTCGGAAGAACTTTGAATTTTGTGGAATATTAGTGTTAGCTAGAATGAACTTGTGATTTGAGGAAATGGTATAGATTTAATTTCACCCTATGGTGGTGAGAGTGGGTATCCTTGAGGAAAGAGTGGTAAGGTATGTTTAATGATTTTAATGCTAGGTGCTTGTCATGAATTGTGTGTAAATAGTTCATGATATTTGATGGTGTAAGATCGAATGAGTTGGCTATGACTTCTTAGCTCATTAGTAATTTAGTCTTTTGGACTTAGAAGTTTAGTATTGGTTTGAAAACCATGCTTATGATATGTCTATTTTGGAGTAAATAAGAAGTTTCGAATATGGTACCTAGCCATCCTATTAAGCTAGTTCCGTGTTTAGATGATTATAAGGATTTGAGGATAAACTTAGGATGAAATTCTCCTAGTGGTTTTAGACTATGAAAACTTGAAGTTGTAATATCATTTCTTTTGGAGGATCGAATTAAGTATGATGGTGGTTAGTTGTGTGGTTAAGGATTTTAGTGGTTCTGTAAATGTTACTTGGAAAAAAAAAAAATAGTTGTTTTAAATGTTGGACCCTAACAGGAATAATTACTTTGTGAAATTAGGATAGGATGAACAACTTGAGGAATATTGTCATAAGCGAAAATCGATGTATTGAGTGTTTGAAGGAGCTAAATAAATTGATTTACGGTCGCATTGCCCTATGATTGGCAAAAGTTAAGTAAAATGAGATTTGGGTGACTAATCTCTTTTGAGGATTTGGGGTTTTAACTTTGGAAGGTGAGAAAGTTATTTGTTAATAACTTAAGATAATGAATTTTGGAATAAATTGGATCAAAGGATTTCATAGTAAGTCTCCTTTACTTTGGGATTGTTAGCAGCATTGTTTCCCAAATTATAAATATTTTGATGGTGGTTTCCAATAAAAGTTTTGATGAAGCTAAGAAGATTATAGTTCGTAATAAATCTTTCATGGGGTGTTAGTTATGGAGTTTACCGTACCGATGGACCTTAGAAGATTCTGATGGAATTTGAATAATTGGGAGTTGTTACTCGATGTGTCATGCTTATGAAATATTTTAGTAGGAATCTGATGATTGAAAATGTTGTGGATAAATTGCACTCTCTTGAGGATTAGATTCTGGTGCAGTTAGTGTTGTCGAATTACGATCAACCTTTGAATTATCATAGATGGAAGATAGTATTGTGGTTCATTCCTCTTTCATCCCTCAAATTGATCCTTAGTCAAACCGCTACCTTTCAATCCTTTTCCTTTTTAGTCCTTTGTAATCATTTGGGCGTACCTCCTATTATCACGATTTGTGATTTCGATGTTCGAATCGCTCTTCGTTCGTGTAATGTCTTCTTGTTGAGTTTCCATCCTTGAGGAAACTTTCAAAATATCCTTCTTTCTTTACTTCTTTCTATTCGAGTTATTCTTTCAAATATTTCGTTCCTTCTATCGAGTATCATCTCTTCTAGATAAATTATTAGAAGCTTTAGTTAGAAATTTTAAGGGTAGATAGTAGAGTTATTATCTTTACTATAAAATTTTTTGAACTAAAAGTTTTTGGAAATGTTTTATGATTTCAAGTATTTTACCGTCAAGGAATGTTGAGACTCGTTATTGGAGACGTTCGATAACTAGTTTTCTCATTTGTTGATGCGAAAATGTATCTTTTGGGTCTTTGACTTGGGACGTCGATGTTCTTAACCGCGGACGAGAACCTTCCGCCCCAGTGATAAGACCCTGTATTTTGATTACGAATATATTTTTAACAGTTTTGAAATAGACCTACATATATGTTACTTTCCTTCTTCTAAGTTTCGAGGACGAAACTTTTTAAAAGGAGGGGTGATTGTAACAACCCGAAATATACCCGATTTTTCTAGTAAAAAATATTTACTAACACTTTTCAGTAGAACTTAAGTTTTTAAAATAGGAATTTTTGTTCTGAGTCTTATTTTGAAATTCCGCGTTCGTATTTGGAATTTTTGAGGGATTCCATGAAAAGACCGTTTTTAGTCATCTTTGACTTTTCTTGACTTTTAAGTCGTCTTTGACTTTTTCTTAACTTTTTAAAGTCGTCATTGACTTTTCTTGACTTTTAAGTCGTCATAAACTTTTCTTAAACTTTTAAGTCATCTTTGACTTTTCTCGACTTTTAAGTCGACTTTGACTTTCGTTGACTTTTCCCGACTCGCCTTGCAATTTTGAAGACCGAAATTTTATTTAAAAAATTTTATTTTTAATTTATTTTTATTTTGATTTATTATGATTTATCATAATTTAATATAATTATTTTGAATTTATTCGGAATTTAAAGATTAACTTTTACGGTTTTAACCGAACGTCATTTAACTATTCCCGACTCATCGTAAATTCCGAAACAAAAATCGAAACTCGACTTTGGCATGAGTCACACGCCCATGTCATCGTTTTCCACTCACTTGAGATATTTTAATTGTTTCGATTAAACTAATACAAATATCTAAGATATTTGTAGCTTTATCGATCCGTCCGTTTAAATTACGCAAATCGCTCAAAATCAGACCCGATTCCTCTCCATTTCACACGCCCCATGTCACCTATTTTTCACTCATGTTAGATCTTTTAATTAATATGATTAAACTAATAATATTATCTAAGTTATTTGTAACTTTATCGGTCTGTCAACTTAAATTCCGCAATCGCTTAAAAACAGACCCGATTTGTCTTCATTTCTCACGTCTCCTTTGTCCTCTCTTATCCCTTGATATTTTCATTTCTTTTCATTAATATAACATAATATCTAGATATTTAATTTAATTAACGTAATATTTAATCAATTACCGTAATATACTTATTTAACGCGAGTTAATTCCGTAACATCAATTTCAAAATCCGACTCCATATTTCCTCTATAATACACGGCTCCCTCACCCAACATAACTCACCAACAACTTTTTATTTTACAATCAATCAAATTAAGATCAAATTAATCGTTCTTCATCGTTTTTCATTCGTTCTTCGTGTTCTTCATCCGTTCTTCATCGTTCTTGAGCAAAATCCTCATAAAACCTTCATTTCTTAATTAAATCCGTCCTAACTTATATTTCTAGAATCTCCTCTTCGCTCCCCATCTTCAAGTACGTTTTATTTCCAATTCCGACAAAATCGTTTTCAACACTTTAATTATGGAAAATCAAGTTTTAATTCTAATAAAGTTATTCTTGTCATTTCTTATAAGGGAAGATTTTGAAGACGAGTTTGGTGACTCGTATATCTTAGGAGAAGACTAGAAGACGGGTTTCTTATTTTCTTAGTTCTTATTATTTTGGTGCTACTTGATTTTGCTAGCTAAGGTAACAATTCCGAGTTACTCGACGAATAAATGTTACATACCTTAGTTTCTTTTGTTTTAGTTCATATTATTGTTACTTATGATTTTTAATTAGTAACATGATTGGTTGTTATTTTTCTATGTTGTATGAATTTTGTCATGTTGGTTGTTCTTGACATATTATGATGGTTTATTTATAACCATGATTTTTATATGAATGATGGTTGAATTGGATGTTTAAAAATGGATGTTGTTAATAAAAATCATGTTAGAATTAATTAGGAGGGGTGGTGGTGTTGGACCGTGGAGGGTGGCCGGAAATGGGGCTGGAAACCGAACCAGACCGGCCGGTTCAGGCCTGGTCAGACCGGTTCAGGCCGGTCCAGCCCGGTCTGGGTTTGGTCCGGTGTTGGTCTTTGGTGTTTGTGTCGATGTTTGATTGTTTGGTTATTGTTTTGACGGGTTTTAATTATGTTAAGCATGCGGGAAATAATTAGAAACGGTTTTAGTAAAGTAAACCAAAACAGCCCAAAACAGCCCAAACAGGCCCGTGGGCCCATTCAGGCCCATGTTGGGTTCGGCCCAAAAGTCAGCCCGTGGGTCCCACTTTGGGACTGGTGACGGTTTTTGAGTTATTGTCATTTTATCGTGTTTTGTAATATTTAGCAAGTGGGAAATATTAATAAGTAAAATATTTAATTAAAAAGGTTTTTCATAAAATTATTATTTCTCACATGTTAGAAATTATAAGATGAGATCGTAGTTTAATTTGATAACCTTTAAGTCAAGCGGGGGTTGCGTATGATTTAATATTCACATGTTAGAAATAGAATGAAATAGCATGAAATGAATGTGATATTCTTATGTTCAAGCCTCGAGGGCTAAGACTCTGTTTCTAGCCGGTTTGACCAAACGGGTTTGGTCAAACTAAGATCTAGTCAGCCCCGGTTGACTGATGACCCGTCGCGGGACTCGGGTCGGGGATTTGTCTTCAGGTAAGGTTTTATTTAATGAATGAATGAATGAGCCTTAGTAGATACGAGGCGATATGATATTTGAATATGATTTTTATGCAATTAGTCACATGATAGGAAGCTTTTCCCGTGACTGTTTAATTATATGGTTGGTGTCGTGTTGACTAAGTACCCATAGAGAATTATGAGTATATGGCGTCTTGACCATTCTAATTCTAAATGGGTATCTTGGACCATGACATTGATAGGTCCGTACTGTCTTTAACGAGTATATAGTTCGCCGCTTGATAGCTTCTGTGTCCCGGCTTGGTGGGTTTATATCCAAGTCGGGGTATGGCTGCCATTGTTTCCACTTTGGGAAATGGAGCCATTTTAAGTACTAGCCAACCCCTTTGATGGATCTTCTTAGGGTGTACTCATGTGATTGTATCATGGGTCTTGGATGCGATGGATCTTCGCATTTCTCTGGGTCTGCGCAGTCTAGGTTTAGGGTTGAGTCGTATCTTGGACATGTTTCTGAGAGGAACCTCTGAGCTAAGATATGTGATTTGGATCTGGGCCATGTTATTAGTGTAACCGCTGAGCCTAGATGTGTGCTTGGTATTTGGGCCATGTTACTAGAGTGACCGCTGAGCCTAAATATTTAAGTATATCCTACCTCGTGGTATAGACTCGAGTTACAGAAGTCTTCTATTGACTGTCCTAAGAACTTATGCCTGTTTGTAGAAGTATTGGTCTTTCATGTTTGATGATTCGATGGTTCTAGAGGTGAGATGCCAAGCCGGCTTAGGGATGGATAGAGTTTGGATTACGATTGTTAACTGATTCACATGATTACGTGTTGATTAGGGTTTGAGTGTATCATGGCCATGTTTCTGAGCAGCTACCAGCTTCCCTACCTCGAGTTATAGTTTATTATCGGTTTCACATGATAGCTTTCACATGCTAGGTTATTTGTTAGTTATCTGTTTCATAACATGAAAAGCATATCATATATGTTTAAGTTTTGTATTTTCCATATACATTGCTTTTATGTTATTCATGTTTCATTAAACTCGACATTTCGTGGCTGGGAGGACTCGGAGTTACTCCCCACTGACTGTGGCTTCCGTGTTTATATTTAATGCGGTCGAACAGGTGGTGAATGCATATTTGGGGTACATTGACGAGCTAGCGAGCGAAGTATTTACCTTGGACCTATATTCGGTTCTTAGATTGTATATTATTATACACTCTTTTATTTCCGTATTTATACGGGAGATATGTCTCCCGTCTTGTATAATTCTTATGTATAATATTATTTTCCTTTTGTAATGAACCTTTTTATTTATGACACCCTTCATTTTTATGTATTTAAATTATTTTTTTTCTTTCCGCAAATTTGAGGGTGTCACAGTTGGTATCAGAGCATTTTTGCTCCCGACGCACGTTTGTGTACCCTTGCTTAAATAACTTGACCTTAATAAAATAATAAACCGTGAGATAGAATGGTAGGATGGGTAGATTAGGATTTATGTTGTAGTCTCTTTTTGCTTGCTAATTGATAGGAGTAACTTAATTTGTTTTTATTTCTTATGAAGAAGGTTGGATCTCATATAGAAGAGATGGATGTTAGTGCCAACCAGGTCCCTCCTCATAAAGAAGACAATGGCCAAGGAGGCTATGCTTGGGTGGTTAGCCAAATTGCTAGGAGCGATATTACGCCTTATGGTGGAATATGTGTTACCTAGAAGGAGTATCCTCTACTGAAGATTTGAAGATTTATAAAGCCTAATTGAAGTGAATTCTTTCTTCATCTGCGAATTCTCTCGTCCTTATAGTATTATGCCTTTTCCTTTTATCTAGGTGCTTCTTGCTCTTCCAACCTATTTACCTCTTGGGAATTACTCTTAATAGTTCATCCATTATACCATTAGTATTCTTACCTTCCTCTTGTAACATTTGTATGGATGTCATACCCATTTGTATGCGGTATATTATACTTAGTCGGAAGAACTTTGAATTTTGTGGAATATTAGTGTTAGTTAGAATGAACTTGTGATTTGAGGAAATGGTATAGATTTAATTTCACCCTATGGTGGTGAGAGTGGGTATCCTTGAGGAAAGTGTGGTAAGGTATGTTTAATGATTTTAATGCTAGATGCTTGTCATGAATTGTGTGTAAATAGTTCATGATATTCGATGGTGTAAGATCGAATGAGTTGGCTATGACTTCTTAACTCATTAGTAATTTAGTCTTTTGGACTTAGAAGTTTAGTATTGGTTTGAAGACCATGCTTATGATATGTCTATTTTGGAGTAAATAAGAAGTTTCGAATATGGTACTTAACCATCTTATTAAACTAGTTTCATGTTTAGATGATTATAAGGATTTGAGGATAAACTTGGGATGAAATTCTCCTAGTGGTTTTAGACTATGAAAACTTGAAGTTGTAATATCATTTCTTTTGGAGGATCGAATTAAGTATGATGGTGGTTAGTTGTGGTGGTTAAGGATTTTAGTGGTTCTGTAAATGTTACTTGGAAAAAAAAATAGTTGTTTTAAATGTTGGACCCTAACGGGAATAATTACTTTGTGAAATTAGGATAGGATGAACAACTTGAGGAATATTGTCATAAGCGAAAACCGATGTATTGAGTGTTTGAAGGAGATAAATAAATTGATTTACGGTCGCATTGCCCTATGATTGGCAAAAGTTAAGTAAAATGAGATTTGGGTGACTAATCTCTTTTGAGGATTTGTGTTTTAACTTTGGAAGGTGAGAAAGTTATTTGTTAATAACTTAAGATAATGAATTTTGGAATAAATTGGATCAAAGGATTTCATAGTAAGTCTCCTTTACTTTGGGATTGTTAGCGGCATTGTTTCCCAAATTATAAATATTTTGATGGTGGTTTCCAATAAAAGTTTTGATGGAGCTAAGAAGATTATAGTTCGTAATAAATCTTTCATGGGGTGTTAGTTATGGAGTTTACCGTACCGATGGACCTTAGAAGATTCTGATGGAATTTGAATAATTGGGAGTTGTTACTCGATGAGTCATGCTTATGAAATATTTTAGTAGGAATCTGATGATTGAAAATGTTGTGGATAAATTGCACTCTCTTGAGGACTAGATTCTGGTGCAGTTAGTGTTGTCGAATTGCGATCAACATTTGAATTATCATAGATGGAAGATAGTATTGGGGTTCATTCCTCTTTCTTCCCTCAAATTGATCCTTAGTCAAACCGCTACCTTTCAATCCTTTTCCTTTTTAGTCCTTTGTAATCATTTGGGCGTACCTCCTATTATCACGATTTGTGATTTCGATGTTCGAATCGCTCTTCGTTCGTGTAATGTCTTCTTGTTGAGTTTCCATCCTTGAGGAAACTTTCAAAATATCCTTCTTTCTTTACTTCTTTCTATTCGATTTATTCTTTCGAATATTTCGTTCATTCTATCGAGTATCATCTCTTCTAGATAAATTATTAGAAGCTTTAATTAGAAATTTTGAGCGCAGATAGTAGAGTTATTATCTTTACTATAAAATTTTTGAACTAAAAGTTTTTGGAAATGTTTTATGATTTCAAGTATTTTACCGTCAAGGAATGTTGAGACTCGTTATTGGAGACGTTCGATAACTAGTTTTCTCATTTGTTGATGCGAAAATGTATCTTTTGAGTCTTTGACTTGGGACGTCGATGTTCTTAACCGCGGACGAGAACCTTCCGCCCCAGTGATAAGACCTTGTATTTTTATTACGAATATATTTTTAACAGTTTTGAAATAGACTTACATATATGTTACTTTCCTTCTTCTAAGTTTCGAGGACGAAACTTTTTAAAAGGAGGGGTGATTGTAACAACCCGAAAAGTACCCAATTTTTCTAGTAAAAATATTTACTAACACTTTTCAGCAGACTTAAGTTTTTAAAATAGATTTTATTGTTTCGAGTCGTATTTTGAAATTCCGCGTTCATATTTGGAATTTCTGAGAGATTTCATGAAAAGACCGTTTTTAGTCATCTTTGACTTTTCTTGACTTTTAAGTCGTCTTTGACTTTTCTTGACTTTTTAAAAGTCGTCATTGACTTTTCTTGACTTTTAAGTCGTCCTAAACTTTTCTTAACTTTTAAGTCATCTTCGACTTTTCTCGACTTTTCAGTCAACTTTGACTTCCGTTGACTTTTTCCCGACTCGCCTCATAAGTTTGAGGACCGAAATTTTATTTAAAAAAATAATATTTTTGATTTATTTTTATTTAGATTTATTAAGATTTATCATAATTTAATATAATTATTTTGAATTATTCGGAATTTAAAGAATAACGTTTACGGTTTTAACCGAACGTCATTTAACTATTCCCGACTCATCGTAAATCCCGTAACAAAATCGAAACTCGACTTTGGCATGAGTCACACGGCCATGTCATCGTTTTCCACTCACTTGAGATATTTTAATTGTTTCGATTAAACTAATACAAATATCTAAGATATTTGTAGCTTTATCGATCCGTCCGTTTAAATTACGCAAATCGCTCAAAATCAGACCCGCTTCCTACCCATTTCACACGCCCCATGTCACCTATTTTTCACTCATGTTAGATCTTTTAATTAATATGATTAAACTAATAATAATATCTAAGATATTTGTAACTTTATCGGTCTGTCAACTTAAATTCCGCAATCGCTTAAAAACAGACCCGATTTGTCTTCATTTCTCACGTCTCCTTTGTCCTCTCTTATCCCTTGATATTTTCATTTCTTTTCATTAATATAACATAATATCTAGATATTTAATTTAATTAACGTAATATTTAATCAATTACCGTAATATAATTATTTAACGCGAGTTAATTACGTAACAACAATTTCAAAATCCGACTCCATATTCCTTCTATATATACACGGCTCCCTCACCCAACATAACTCACCAACAACTTTTCATTTTACAATCAATCAAATTAAGATCAAATTAATCGTTCTTCATCGTTCTTCATTCGTTCTTCGTGTTCTTCATCCGTTCTTCATCGTTCTTGAGCAAAATCCTCATAAAACCTTCATTTCTTATTCAAATCCGTCCTAACTTATATTTCTAGAATCTCCTCTTCGCTCTCCATCTTCAAGTACGTTTTATTTCCAATTCCGACAAAATCGTTTTCAACACTTTAATTATGGAAAATCAAGTTTTAATTCTAATAAAGTTATTCTTGTCATTTCTTATAAGGGAAGATTTTGAAGACGAGTTTGGTGACTCGTATATCTTAGGAGAAGACTAGAAGACGGGTTTCTTATTTTCTTAGTTCTTATTATTTTGGTGCTACTTGATTTTGCTAGCTAAGGTAACAATTCCGAGTTACTCGACGAATAAATGTTACATACCTTAGTTTCTTTTGTTTTAGTTCATATTACTGTTACTTATGATTTTTAATTAGTAACATGATTGGTTGTTATTTTTCTATGTTGTATGAATTTTGTCATGTTGGTTGTTCTTGACATATTATGATGGTTTATTTATAACCATGATTTTTATATGAATGATGGTTGAATTGGATGTTTAAAAATGGATGTTGTTAATAAAAATCATGTTAGAATTAATTAGGAGGGGTGGTGGTGTTGGACCGTGGAGGGTGGCTGGAAATGGGGCTGGAAACCGAACCAGACCAGCCGGTTCAGGCCTGGTCAGACCGGTTCAGGCCGGTCCAGCCCGGTCTGGGTTTGGTCCGGTGTTGGTCTTTGGTGTTTGTGTCGATGTTTGATTGTTTGGTTATTGTTTTGACGGGTTTTAAAAATGTTAAGCATGCGGGAAATAATTAGAAACGGTTTTAGTAAAGTAAACCAAAACAGCCCAAACAGGCCCGTGGGCCCATTCAGGCCCATGTTGGGTTCGGCCCAAAAGTCAGCCCGTGGGTCCCACTTTGGGACTGGTGACGGTTTTTGAGTTATTGTCATTTTATCGTGTTTTGTAATATTTAGCAAGTGGGAAATATTAATAAGTAAAATATTTAATTAAAAAGGTTTTTCATAAAATTATTATTTCTCACATGTTAGAAATTATAAGACGAGATCGTAGTTTAATTTGATAACCTTTAAGTCAAGCGGGGGTTGCGTATGATTTAATATTCACATGTTAGAAATAGAATGAAATAGCATGAAATGAATGTGATATTCTTATGTTCAAGCCTCGAGGGCTAAGACTCTGTTTCTAGCCGGTTTGACCAAACGGGTTTGGTCAAACTAAGATCTAGTCAGCCCCGTTTTGACTGATGACCCGTCGCGGGACTCGGGTCGGGGATTTGTCTTCAGGTAAGGTTTTATTTAATGAATGAATGAATGAGCCTTAGTAGATATGAGGCGATATGATATTTGAATATGATTTATATGCAATTAGTCACATGATAGGAAGTTTTTCCCGTGACTGTTTAATTATATGGTTGGTGTCGTGTTGACTAAGTACCCATAGAGAATTATGAGTATATGGCGTCTTGACCATTCTAATTCTAAATGAGTATCTTGGACCATGACATTGATAGGCCGTACTATCTTTAACGAGCATATAGTTTGCCGCTTGATAGCTTTTGTGTCCCGGCTTGGTGGGTTTATATCCAAGTCGGGGTATGGCTGCCATTGTTTCCACTTTGGGAAATGGAGCCAGTTTAAGTACTAGCCAACCCCTTTGATGGATCTTCTTAGGGTGTACTCATGTGATTGTATCATGGGTCTTGGATGCGATGGATCTTCGCATTTCTCTAGGTCTGCGCAGTCTAGGTTTAGGGTTGAGTCGTATCTTGGACATGTTACTGGAGTAACCTCTGAGCTAAGATATGTGCTTTGGATCTGGGCCATGTTATTGGTGTAACCGCTGAGCCCAGATGTGTGCTTGGTATTTGGGCCATGTCATTAGCGTGACCGCTGAGCCTAAATATTTATGTATATCCTAGCTCGTGGTATAGACTCGAGTTACAGTCGACTATTGACTGCCCTAAGAACTTATGCCTGTTTGTAGACGTATTGGTCTTTCATGTTTGTATGATTCTATGAGTTCTAGAAGGTGAGATGCAAGCCGGCTAGGATTGATAGAGTTTGGATTACCGATTGTTAACTGATTCACATGATTACGTGTTGATTAGGGTTTGAGTGTATCCTGGCCACGTTACAGGGTAACCTCTGAGCTAGCATACCAGCTTCCCTACCTCTTGTTATATTTTATTATCGGTTTCACATGATAGCTTTCATATGATAGGTTATATGTTAGTTAATTGTTTCATAACATGAAAGGCATATCATATATGTTTAAGTTTTGTATTTCCCATATACATTGCTTTTATGTTATTCATGTTTCATTAAACTCGACATTTCGTGGCTGGGAGAACTCGGAGTTACTCCCCACTGACTGTGGCTTCCGTGTTTATATTTAATGCGGTCGAACAGGTGGTGATGCATACTTTGGGTACATTGACGAGCTAGCGAGCGAAGTATTTACATTGGACCTATATTCGGTTCTTAGATTGTATATTTTTATACACTCTTTTATTTCCGTATTTATACGGGAGATATGTCTCCCGTCTTGTATAATTCTTATGTATAATAAATTTTCTTTTGTAATGAACCTTTTTATTTATGACACCCTTCGTTAGGTATTTAAATTATTTTTTTTCTTCCGCAAATTTGAGGGTGTCACAACTGTAATTTCAAAATATTTTGAAAGCGCGGCCAGATTAAAAATCAACTAATGTGCTTACTATCACGGAAAATCTTTCACTATCGAGTATTGTGTTCATATCTGTACATGCATCGACATAAAAGCGATGTGGATCGACAAATTTCATGAACAAATAGGGGAGTATAGGCTTACCAAGGCGATAGTTGTCAGAGAAGGCTTTCATTCTGTGAGAGTCAGATTGCTTAGCCAAATGGTCTATCTTTGGTTCACCTTCATACCTCTGTGCTCTAATGGCCAATGACCGCTTTGATGTGTTTGACAATGCTGGTAACACGATGACTCCCGGGCTAAGGCCGACTACTCCTCCTTTTGAGGAACAGTCGGACATTCTCATGATCATTGGCGAAGCTGTGAATGATATTGCCATTTAAATTTCTCAATGATTGATAACAAAAATAGGAGAAGTGTAAAAATTGATAAATTTGTTTGGTATATTTCTGTGTTGTATGTTATATGTCTGCTTTTTAAAGCTGGTTGAAGCATCATTACTTTGCTTTGCTTCATGGAAAAGCATCACTTGTCTTGTGGCTTTTCTACAAATTACTATCCCCAAAGTATCATTCTCAAGACTTGAATAACTCTGCCGGACTGTTAACTGTGGTCGGATAGTGTTAGGAATAATCGAAGTTGTCTAACCCGAGACGGTTTTGTTGAATATATGGTTTTGAGGTTTACTTATTTAGTGATACATAAGGTATGAAATCATTGATTGAGTTTCAACCATCAACATTAGTTTTGTCAAAGATGATTTTCTCTCATAACATCAGTCTGATGACCCTGAAGTTCTAAGTTCGATTGTCGAAGCCCTTAATTCACATGTGTGAAATTTCAGCACAAGGCTTGTGGAGGAGCATGTACATTATCCTCTCTTTAGAATTGTCGTGTGAAAGGGTTTATTAAAGTATAAAGCCATTGAATAAGCTTCAATAATTAATTTAAACTTTTAATAGAGATGATCTTCTCAGAGTAAGATATTTCGTATATGTTAATTATGAACGCTTGCCTTGCAATTTTCAATTTATGCAATAATATTTACTTGTATTCGGGTACCGGGGCTTGATACACATCGTATTATTAGCTAGAAGAGTATTTTAGTCTTTTAAGTGTATTTTCCCTTTTTATAACTTAACTATATATATATAAAAGGTAAGTTATGACTTATGAGAATTATGTCGGCTATCAAGAAATTATTGAATGAAAAAGCCATTGCTATCACTTCCATTTATCCTTCACCTCTTTTCTCTATTTTACTTTGTTCTTTAGCTTGAATCGTAGGTGAATTTCTCCACCCCATTCACTACTGATACTCGTTTTGCAACCTATCAATCTTCCGATTGAACAATTGCATCATTTAGTTATCAGAGTTAACCGTTTTATATTCGTATCACAAAATCATATTGGATTTAGTTGCTCATCCGTAATCATTTATAATAATCTATTATACGGTGTGGCTATGTATTTTGTGTCGTCGGTGTTTATCCAATGCTCTAGGTTCTTTTAAATTAATAAATTACTTCGTAATATAGCTGAAACCTCTATTGTATGTTCAATAATAAATATGAAGTACCTCATAACCTTAATGCAACAATCGGTATGCATAACGATATGTAATTTTCGTGACTTTGTAATAATAATACTCCATATATATGCGGTTAATATATATATATATATATATATATATATATATATATATATATATATATATATATATATATATATACGAGTACGAGTTATATTTTAATCAAAGATATGGAACTGAAGGGTATGTAATACCAACATGAAATTTCAAAACATAATCATATGATTCTTCATTCATATATCATCATTAACCTTGCACAACTTAGAAAAAAACAACAAATTTGGAAAATAAAATAGCATTACAATATGAATCCAAGAGCTTGTTTATTTAGTCGAAACTAATAAAATAATTCTCTTGTGGCTCACACATAAACACACAAATTAAAAGTGATTAATTCAGTCTCAATTCAGAAACTTGGCTTGTAAGTCAAGTTTACCAAGAAACGGGCTGGACGAGGATCGGGTGAGGTTCGAACTCGGGTTTGGTCTTAGGAATAGACACATAGAGTACTCCATTCCCAAGTTTGGCCTTAATGTCTTCCTTTCTTATGTTAAGAGGCAATTGAAGATGCTTTCCTTGTACAAATAATTTGTTGTCTTTGACATAAACTCTTATGTCTTGTGCTGCAATTCCTGGCATGTTGAACCACATTTTGATCTTTTGTGTCTCTTCCTTGTAGTCCCATGGTGTCAATTCTGAACCCATATGTACAAACGCGTTAATTATATGAGAATTATCGAATATTATTGTTCAATTCGTATGGTTTTGGGACGACATTCATGTTCTCCTACGGGTGTATGTCCTACAAGAGATGTTTTGCTTAGACTTTCAGTTTTGGTTTGGATTAAGAAATCTCGGTGTAAGACCGTGTTACAGAAGAATTTATTATTTCACTTATAGATTTTGTAGTGTGACTACAATTATGACAAATTCGTATGCATGCCATAATGTACATCATTTACTTTGGTTATCAACTAAACAATTTCCATTATAAGGGATGACCGACTCTCTAAAAAAGGATCATGCAATCGGCCATATTACAATCAAATGAAAGTTATGTGAGCTCGTTCGTGATGTTATTGACTTCATTTCAAAGTTACTAAGCTAGCTTTTTAGGTGATCGAGATGAATAACTTTGTAAAGGAACTGAACTCTTTTATAAAGTAACTGAGCTAATTTTAAAGTTAAGAGTTCCGGAGTCATTACCAAAACAACTAAGGCCTTCTAATTAGAAAGTTAAGAGTTAATTACCAAAACGAGAGGTCTCAAGAAGGTCTTCACCTATGTCATCAGTGGATTTAAGATCAATTTTGAAGTCCTTTGGCAGTGAATGTGAATGTGGATCACTTTCATACTTTTGAGCTTTTACAGTCATTGAAAGCTTTGGAGTAGCACTTGTCTTGGACTTAGTTGATGACAATGGTAACACCATCGACCGAGGGCTAAGCCCGATTGTCGACGGTCCAGTCGAGACCCGTTTCGACACTAGAGTTGAAGCAGTGAAGGACAATGATGCTATGCTTGCCATTTCTTGAGGATTATAGTAATGATGATAATAATTTAATTGTAATTAATTGTTAGAAAATAAAACAAGGTTAGAATACTATAAATGTGTCATGTGTTTGCACTTATTTATAGTATAAGATAAATTAGTAGAGTGAATTGCTACTTTGCTTTAATTTGTAGAAAAGAATAACTTGTCTAATGACTTTACTTAAAGAACAAACACATTACTAAGGAATTACACATTCTCTTAAATTTTGATTGGTGTGCTTTTTTCCAAAGACTAATGTTAAGTTGTTTTTGTCGAGTTTATACTTATTTTCTGAAGTACTCATACTATATACTCCCTCCTAGTCACTCATTTCTTCCCCTTTCCCTTTTACACAAAAATTAAGGAAATGAATTTGGACCACACAAAACACACTAACCCACATACAAATTAATTTAGACCACACAAAACATACAACTCCACATCCAAAAAGGGAAAGAGGGAAGAAAACCCGACTTACCCAATAAGAAAAGAGGGAAGAAATGACCGACTAGAAGGGAGTATATGATTAAATCAACAAGATCTTGAAATTAAAGTGGCAAATGTTGCCAATTAAACTAATTTAATTTAAGATTAAAATATGTTTACGTTATCTTAATTGTCATTAAAGATGTTCATTCGTTGTCATTTATCATGCCGTCTATTTGACCAAATTTGTATATAAAAAAATTAGAACAAACAAGATTAAGTTGCTTGCTCGCTTGTCAACTTATATACATGAATGATTTTTTATCCATTCCGGTCATTTGTTTACCTTTTGTTTTTGACATAAAGCTAAAGAAAGAAGAGAGAACCAATTATTGGATGACAAGTGGACCAAACTGAGTGCGGAAGAACAAATGGTCCATTAATAGCATTCCTAAAATAAAAAGGTAAACATTGACTGAGACATCGTATAGCGGAATAGATTAAAAAAATGACCGAAATAAAGGGAATACAGAATTATGTTAGTGTTGATTAATATTGTTAAGGTATAAGAATAATATGTCACTGGGGCTCAACGCTCGACCACTTGGTTGCATGGTTTTTCGCATAGTATTAGAGTCAAACCCTAAATGATGAGATCCCAAGGTCAAATCCTAGGAGCCTAATGGTACGGTATGTGTCGGCATGTGCATTATCTACTCTTTAAGCTCAAATGTCATCCGACCAAGTGAGGTATAAAAACATTCGAGCATATAATTGGGCTTCAATCAATGCCTTAAGGCTTTGGTTAGTGTCTTCTCAATTATATATACCCTTGATGTATGTGTGATTTACGTTATTTTGAACTCCGTTCTTTGGTCATTTCGACCTTCATTGCGCTCATTTGTGCATCATTACTAACAATTTCTTCCCCTTAATGATTTTCATCATAAGCACGAGTTTCGGTGCAATTCCAACGGCTTTCGGAACCCCAAGAGGAAGGACGACGAGCTTGGAAAGGCCCTCTCAACCGCATCCTAGCCACGGAACGCTGAAGGGGTCGAAACTAGGCTTTGAGGAATCAAGGAAAGGCTAAGGGATGAACCCCTTCCAAGCAAATAAGACTATACCAGGTTTTGTACTAGACCCGTCCAGATCCATCTCACTCCACTGGGTCCAAGCATCGCTTCAATTGATGTACAAAACCCTTTCGAATAGCCCAGAACCTCGTTTGGGTAATTTGGTGGTCAACCTCGTACGGGTCCACCTTAAACCCGGTCGAGTCCATTCTTGCATATGAAGACTTATTTTCTTCATCTATTTTTGAAAATTGAAGGTGCACAAGAATGAGTCGGTATTACTACTATCCTAATACGAACCTGACCGGGAGGGGGTGTTTAGCAACTTAGAGGCGTTTCCTCCCAACAACCTACCCCCTTGGTAACCGCGTTAATTTAGTTTGCTTTTATTCTTTAGCATTGCATTAGTCATTTCTAATTATTTGTCATTTAGTTTAGTTTAATTAAATAACCAAAAATTCAAGTTTTATCCAACTTGGCTAAACAAAAGAATCAATATGGTTAGTAGTCACCCTTGCTCCTTGTGGTTCGACCCTTATTTAGTGCGACATTCTTCGTTCACTTACGAGGTATATAAAACTACCATCAACTTCGTTACTTCGACCATGCATATGCAACTTAATATAATGGTAATTTGTTAGATTTAAATAATTTTCTCTGCATCCAATGTTCTTATGTGAATTGTTGATATTGATTATCATGTCATATACTCGTATTTGATTAGGCAACTCCTCTTGAGTTCTCCCTAGAAGCCTCAACAATTCGTATATTTTTCGCATGCAACAAATTACATATAAATCTTTTTAATCGTCGACGGAGATGAGGGTGGAGCTAAGATATATAGGAAATAACAAGCAAAATGTAGAGGTTAGAGAAGAAGATGATGATAATAAAGTAATTGAGATTATTGGGTGTCATAATAGGACATTTGCTTATATACGAAATGAAGAAAAATTCACTAGTTTGGGGATGTTATTATAATACTCATCACTTAATTTTAGTGTGTTTCATTATTTTGATATGTTGTATTTTGATTATATTCGTATATTTACTTTTTTAAAGTGCTATTATACTGTTGTATTTTGATATGTTCTTCATCGGGTAACCAGTGCTGGCAGCTTTATTTAACTTTAACTTTAAAAAAGTAAATTGCTTAATAAGATTACGTTGTCTGAAACCATCTTACAAATCATCTAACGGTTAAGAGTAATGTTTACACTGGAAGTCTTTAAATCTTTATTTAATCAAGAAAATGACGAATAACTAAATATTGGCTGACTCTTCTAGCGCGGGCACAACATGCCCAAACAACATCCAAGCTTAGCTTACCTGCTAAGGGTATGATTATTAGCAACTTACGAAAGTCTTAAAACTTTGCCACATCACTAATTTTTATTTTTTTTTTATTTTTCAGACCCATCTAAGATTCATCTAATAACATTTGACTTAAACGACCATAAAATAGTGGGGAGAAGGAATCCTAATATGAATAGCTAGTTGAGCATTTTGAAGCATGACACGTGGCACAATGAACTTCTTTGTCTTCCCTTTTAATTATATTTATAGATTATACTGTTGTATTTTGATATGTTCTTCATCGGGTAACCAGTGCTGGCAGCTTTATTTAACTTGAAAGGTTTTAACTAAAGGCTCTTTGTTAAATGGAGTTGTTACATCTTCAATATTGGACTTCATATATAACAATTTCATAAGTCTTTATGTGACTTGATTAATCGTCATTTATGCTTCCTTGAATCTCGAGCTTTGAGTCTTAAACATAAAAAGTAGAAAATCGACCAAGCTCATAAAAGCATACATAATACTTGCGAAATAAAATACTTGACAATCGTCAGTCAAAACATTATAGTTAATACCTAGGGTCAACAAGATATATAGCTTGATAATTCTCGAGTCATCAATTTAATCGGGCCAATCAGATTGGGTCACTCTCGAGCCCGATTCGGGTCACTCACGAGCCAGATTCGGGTCACTGATTGTCGAGTTACAAGTCATCGCGTCGATCGGTTTCAATTTTCAACATTCTCGAGTTATGTCGGGTCGAGTTTGCTCCAGTTTTGGTCGAGTCATACTTGCCAACTTTTTTAATTTGAAGTATTTTCCTATTTGATTTTAAATTTATATTGACCTCAAAGGCTAAAATACGATTATTTTGAGAAAACTTTAAGTCTACAATTTCATTTTGAACAGGGCTGCGGAAGATTCAGTCAGGACCGAACCATTTGGTGTACAGTCTAGACAAACCCGGACTAGAGTCATTTCGATCCGATCCTTGATCCACATATTTGAAGTTTTAATTTTTGGTCCAGTTTGATACAGGAAGATTAATTTCGATACGCACCGATTTGATCAAAATTTATGTATTTTATGATTAATTTTCGCAATTTTATCATATAATCAAGTATTTATCTTCAAAACAATATTATGCACTTAAAATAGGTTGATTATTTATCCTAAAGATACTTTAATCAACTAATATGTTAATTTAATGAAATTACATTTTAATTACCATATGCTTAAAAATGAGATTATAAATTACGGTGCATTTCGGTCCAGCACCGGACCGGACAGAAAAACACAGGTTTGATCCTATCACAAACTTAACCTTTTAGGTCCGATCTGCGGTCCACCTAAATAATATTTTTTCAGTCTTCAGTTTCGTCAGGTTTTGGACTTCTGCTCAGCCCTAATTTAGCAAGGATCAAAGATTCCACAATTTACTCTGACACGCACAAAAATCCTTAACTTTTGTTTACTATGCTCAGCATAAATTTACATAAATGTATTTTTTATGTCTCCTAGACAACAAACATACACAAGTTAATATTATTAAATTATTATAAAATAGTAAACATAGTAAAGCAACAAGTATGTAATATGACGAAGTACTAACTACAGGTTCATTAGGGCAACCCATAGGCAATGTGAAGGTTTTCACGGAAAATGACGAATCATATACGCTTGAATCCACTCGTCAAGGCAGCCACCATGGATTTACACCACATGGGACGATGTCGATGACGCAACACATCAACGAGTCCTTTTGCCGATGCAAGAGAAGCAAAATCTGCTCTTATGTTCGGAAAAGGTGTAGGGACAGCACGAGAAAACACAACAGACGAAGAAGTGCCTCGCGTCCACAGCATACTCCCAGGAGCTTGTTTCCAATACGTATTCCTGGTAGGAAGCTTAGAAAATATTACCCTGAATTAGACTTCATCCTGAACTAAATGCCAGAATCAATTGATATATAAGTACATAGCTCAAAATTCAGTTCAGTTAACACAATGTACTCAAATGCGTATCTAACATGTGTGATTTGTAAGGGAGGGTCGGATGTATGTAGTATGCCCTTACGATTGTGTTAACTACGCAAAGAAGAGGATTTCAATGACCTAAGACAAATATTGCACAAGGGAAGAGGAGCGCGCGGCCACTTTAGTGAGCTATTTCACTAGAGAACTTCATCGATTGATCGCTACTCCACATGCTAATTACCATAACAAACCTTTTGAATACAATAATATAACTCGGCAAAAATATTCAAGCAAGCAGAAGTAGACATTGACACGTGACAATGACAGGATACATGGTCAATAAATGAGCAAACTAGAACCTCAACTTTGAACCAAAGGGCAGTCTCTTTCAAGTATGTTACAGGTCAATAAATGAGCAAACTAGAACCTCAACTTTGATCCAAGTACAATACGGGATCAATAATTCCTACCTTAGGACCACATTGTTGAACACCCGAGTTGCGATTTACGCTGCCCAATACCCTCTTATGATCTGCAAAGTAAATCCTGTTGCAAAACAAAAGGCAGGCTGTAAATTCTTAGAATAGGCTTCGTCCTGCCAGCTACTAAAACAGGCAAAGGGTACGACTAAAAACCTGAACAGAGTGTCGTCCATTTTTGAAACTAGCCCATCAGAAATGCCTGCCCTGACAAGTAGCCATGCAACCTCAGAGTTTGTCTGCGCAGTGGTCTGCACATCAATGATCTTGAAGAATTAAAACACATACATCAAATCTTTGTATAAATCTAAATAAGCCAAGTGAAAGATTCCTGGTCGTAAGATCATGATCACAAATTGCAACAACTAGAATCCTAAGATCATGAGAAATTTATACGGTGATTGGTGATACAACTGATGTCTTACAAAGGTATGTTTTAAGTCCATACACTTACATCAGGTGTTGTAAACGTAGAGATAAGAGTGATATACACTCGTATCTCTTCCTCTCCTGCTACGTGGCTTGTTCATTACGGCACAAGAAACTACATCTAAGAGTAAGACTACTTTGTCCAAGCGCTAAGGTTTCCCTTAGTTTTAAAACCGATAAATTTTTGTCTTGAAAAAAAGCGGGGGAAGTTACTACACAAGTGTCCAATCTGACCACCCAGCCACGTTCGGGTACATTTGAATGGCGTAAAAACGCACGCATTTAGATGTCTTGCACGATTTGTTCCATGAATAGGGGGTAGGGCGAATCCAAGCACAAATTCTTAGAGAAGACCTACTAATTTATAATAAGACGGCCTTAGAGAAGCTTTACTGTCACACAAATTTCAGGAATATTACCTGTAGATGCTCCAACCTAATATATGCAGAAAGATAGTCACCTATCTTTCCAAATATACCTAGTAGTAAAAGCTTCATTTTTCTCTCAATTGGATCATTGTATCCATGCGAATCCTCGTGACCGGTACTCGTAGAAAGTTTTCTCGCGTGACCAGCACCTCCAGCATTTTGAGTGATTGATGTTAAAACCAGAGTGTCCATAAAGGCTGATGTCAAGAGCTCTTTATGGGCTACCATCAGCAACACACACAACTCGATCATCTTTCCTTCTTTAAAATATAGTAAAAATTCAGAGCAGACATCTGTTGTCTTCTGTACAAGCAGTCTTACAGTCTCCAGCATATTCCTCTGACAAAAACAACAGAAATAAGAGAAAGATACCATCGGATAAGAGCCACAATATTGTGTAAAACGCATCAAACCTGACACCTATAATAAACATATGAACCCATTTATGTGAGCAAAACTGGTACATAATAGATCAATTTATCAAGGCATTATTTATCCGTGATAAGTGAAGTTTGTATTTATCGGGAGAGAAATTGTAATTTATGACAGGAATTAGGCATGGGGGTCATAAACCACTAACGACCTGCCTATACCCTATCAACAAATTTCTGGGTGTGACCGCACGAGCATACACACGTGTGAAATGGATCAAACTCTATGCAACACCGACAAAAATATGTTCCTACTAAGTCGTAGATCTGGAGCACCATACAAATTCGTCATAACAGAGAAGCGCCACAAGATCAATGGCAGACTTATTATCCTCCCATTCTTAGAGACGATAATCATCCCTGTGCAAAGAGCAAACAATCACACGACAAAAGAAGAATAGAAGAGCAACAACTATAAGATGTTTGGAGTAACAAAGCAATACCGAATACTTTCAAGTGCAACATTGAGTGGCAATGCTGCCTTAATTTTCAATTCATCACTATCTCTTCTGTCGTCAGCCGGAAATCCATTTTCAAGAAAAAGGGCAGTTAATTTAGGGTTTGCAAGCTTCGCAGCATTGTGTAAAAAAGACCAGCCAACATCAGTCAGGTCTTTAAAAGTAAGGAAAGCATCAGTCTCGCCAGCAAGTACTGCAGCAGCACAATTAGCACTGTCGTACTCAAACATGAATTCTCTCACGATTTCTGGCAGATTATCATCATCATCAGGGTCTACGCTACCAAAGGGTTCCACTCCATTCACAACTTTAACAAATTCATGTCTGTCATCCAGGCACATGGCACGACACACATGACCGTAAAAAGAATCAGTCCAGTTTTCCCTTATATCTCTTTCAGGCTCAGGGCTCTTCGGGAGAAAGTAAATACACTGTTCCAATTTAAAAAAAAAAATAGGCATTAGAGGGTGACCTCACAACAATTTCATCAGGATACAGTAATAGCGCAATTGGGTGTGCAACAACAAACCACCAAATGAGAGACATAACAGTGAAACAATAACACTATCCTGCCATCCTAAAACTAAACTAAACTATTTTTTCTCATTATTAAATATTAATAACCTGAAATAAGATGGCAAATTCTTAAAATCTGAGTCCAGACAACATGAATCAGGCATATCTCATTACAAGGTCAGTGCATGACAGACTTACAAAAAACATTAACTGGACTATGAATGACACTGCAGCCCTTATTATATATTTTGTGGATTAATACTATCTTCAGCTCAAAATTTCCCTTAAATATTTAGCACCAATGTTTCCCAAACTACTCAAAATAGCGACCAGGAAAGGGGTGGATAGGTACAATCTTTTTCATGCCACATCTGGCATGTCATTTCCCAGGATTATAAGTAACCTAAGATCCTAAACATATCAAATCAAACAGATGCCAATTGCCAACAGACAATATGTGAACCTTGCAAACAGATTTTATTGCTTACAGTGATCTCAGATGCTTACCTCAGTATTCATCGATTTTGAACACATTTTCTTCATAAGACGTGTTTCCAGCAGCACTGTTTGCAAAAGAGCGGTTAAGAGACTTCTTCTAACGTTTATTTGTTTGTTTAGGTTGTTCACTTAAATGTTTTGTTTAGGTTGTTTACTTAGGAGGAAGGGGCTTAGGCCTTAGGGTCCTCAAGCTAATCTTGTCTTGCCTAATCTAGTCTTAGGTTGAACATGTTATCACCATATCACCATTGGTTTAACTTATCACAATTGTTTGGGGTTTTGATTGAACCTTTTTAGAGGTATTGGTAGATCAGGAAAGGCCACTCGGGTAATCGGGTCAACCCACGAGAGAGAGTAATCAAGGGTTGTTGCTTTCTAGGTAAGTAGCTTGACACCATGTAAATGGGCCAAGGAATAGTTGATGGTTGGGTGGAATAGGATTGAAAGAGACTATCTGAACCGTAGTCTTACATTTACCTTTTACTATGGGTTTGTTGGTAGCATGGTTCATCGGCCGAGCTTTATCGACTGAGTAACCAAAACATGTCAAATCAAATGAGAGTCTGGCATACAAAGTTAATTACTCAAATACTTAGACAGTAAAAGCTAACCAGTAATGGCTTAGGTGCTTACCTGAGCACTCGACGTGTTTGAACAATATGGCTTGTTGCACCTTATGCATAAGGGTTACCTCGAGGCATTAGGCAGCAATACCTCACACCCGGTGCACTGCCGTCAAGTATTGTTTTGTCTTTGTTTAATCATTCTACCCATCAAATACTCTTAGTTTGGTGTAAGTCAGAAATTATACCTCAGCCATTGAAACCTTATGATTCTCCTTGAGAAAAGAGCGAGACATCTCCACAAGTTTTAAGGCCTGCAACATAGATCTCATAATTTGCTTTTTCTCCAAATCGGATTCTACGTCGTGTTGTAACCCAATTAACTTGGCAACTGGGCTACTATATATGTCGTCATCAATCACCAGCTTGTCCCAAGCAACGATTAGCAACGCAGACAGCTTAACAAGATTCCGCTCCTCAACAGAGCAGACACCTAGAATCATAACCTGTTTTGTCCTTGACGCTAGAAATTCGATTGTCTCCAAAGGCTCCTTCTGCCAAGCACAACAGTATATCATATTCTGTATGAATCAGCACATTAGTGTGACTGAACTCAATCAACCATCAACTGAAATTTTCTTTTTATCGCTAGCACTTTGATTGTATACACAGGCTCCTTTCTGACAGTATATATTATATAATATACTAATCAGCAAAACCAAGATGTGTAATTGTCAAGTGACAAAAATCAATCAACCATGAAATGAGATTTATACCAACTCTTGAAGACGGAATAAGGAAAACAGCTTGTCTACAGATTCTCCAGCAGGAAAGTCTTTCACAATTGTATGATCACTACAAAACAGAGAGCAAAGCCACAAGGGCATGTCACGATCCGAAATTCAACCATAACACCAAGGAAAGATGAGTTAATGAGGTAGTCGTACCAAAAAGTATCTAACGCTAACTTAAGGGGAAGGCGGGAAAGAGCTCCTCTGGACTCATAACAGAACAAACTGAGATCAGCACCGTGTTCTATAAATAACTTGGTTAACCCATAGCATAAAATTCTAGCAGCGATCTCTATTGGAGTAGGATTATCTCCAACTTCATCTTCAAGTGGATCGGCTGCTAGTCCATAATTCAGATCCACCGTTGGCAACCCAGTTTCTCCATTAAGCAATGCAGTGGCGCAGCCAATGGCACGACGAAAACATATCAATTTGAACAGTCTGGTCTCGAACCCGAAATAAATAGAACGATGGTTAAATTGTTGGGAATTGAAAAAGGAGACAAATCCTTGCTTATTATCAGTACGAATGAAGCTTTCCAGTTGTAAACCAACTCCGAAATCTTCTGTTTGGGTTTCTAGTAAGGAAATAAATTCATGCCCATTAACACTACTAGCACTACTAGTATACATCGGACCCCAAATACTCAGCTCCTGAAACAATCAAAGACTGCGTCAGTAACTGACTGTAATATTCTTTCCGCCTCGGTCATTTGTTCGACTTTTATATTCATTGTGTAAACAAATGATTGGGACTGAGAGACTAATATTTCGGTTGCTGCATATTATTTCGGTTGCTGTGTTAGTTAGGTTAAGAGTCGGCTCAATTTTTTCAGGTCTAGTTTCGTATCCGTAACTGCAAACAATCTCTGAAATTACTAAGATGAATCACCTTAATTCTAAACAAATCTAGAAAAAACAATAGTGATTTATCAATTGTACTCCCTCAGTCTCAGTCATTTGTTTACGATACTCCTTCAAAGAATCAAGAAAAAAATGATTGAGACAAAGGGAGTATAAGTCTTGATAGAAAGAGAAAAAATGCGGGAAAACACCTTGTCGGGAAATTCATCCATGGTTTATTTTTGACAAACGAGTTAAAGGGAAAAAGAAAAGGGGACGAGAAGGAGGAGGATTCTAGGGTTGAAACTGAAATTTTGAGTGACCTAATATTATTTTTTTTTTTATTTTTTTTTTTGGTGCGAATGAAGGGCTAAACCCCGAGAATAAATTAACTAGAAGTTATGGACATAATGCAAATGGGGGGAATCAAATACTGCTATAGAACTACTAGAAGAAATTCCTTGATTGGCTAGTCAGTCACTAGCTCGATTTACTTCACGATAACAGTGTTCCACCTTAACGATCCAATCGTCTTTCTGTATCAATTTTTTGCAACGGAGGACGAGGAAATTTAGATTATTACTCAGGAGTTGGTCGTCATTGATGCAGTTTACACACGTTTTATTATCCATGTGAACCAGAAGCTTCTTTATTCCCAAAGTCTTTGCTCGTTCGAGACTAGCAAGCACAACTATTACTTACGCTTTCATCGATGTGCATATTCCTCCAGAAAGATAGAACGCTGAAATGTAATTACCTGTTTCATCGATGGTTTGTCCAGGTTTGGAAAAGTAAAGAAGGGAAAAATATGTACTAGTTGTTGGTCAGAGTTGCCGGGGTTTCATAGTCGGGTAGAGGGTTGGTTTGTAGAGAAAGGAAAGGAAAGAGTGATACAAGGTGACAGATATGAGGAGCAGTTGACCCGTTTCAAGAAGTTGGTATTATAGTTACGTTTCAAGAAGTTAATATTATCAGAGTAGTTATATTTAGCAAACAAAACTTGGAAAAGTAAAGAAGGGAAAAATATGTACTAGTTGTTGGTCAGAGTTGCCGGGGTTTCATAGTCGGGTAGAGGGTTGGTTTGTAGAGAAAGGAAAGGAAAGAGTGATACAAGGTGACAGATATGAGGAGCAGTTGACCCGTTTCAAGAAGTTGGTATTATAGTTACGTTTCAAGAAGTTAATATTATCAGAGTAGTTATATTTAGCAAACAAAACTTGTTATTGGTAGACTCAATGTGTAGAAGTTGCATCTGATTTTAGAAATGTCATTTTGCTGGTTGGTTTGTAGAAGTTGCATCTGATTTTAGAAATGCCATTTACGATAATAGTTGTAAGATCTAGGTTACATTGGTATTGTTTTATAGTGAAACATTTGAGTCAAGGTCTCTAATTTGATGAGAAGTGGTGTAATGTAGAGGGTCGACAGTCCAAACAGCACATTAGCTATTGAGAAATGAAGTTTTCTCACAAAAACACTGAAAAGATCGTCATGCAATATAATTCCTTATTTCTATTTGTTATTCTAAATCGTTCTCTTTCCTTAAATTTTTCACTTTACTTATACATATACACGGTATTTTTAAAAGATATTGTAGAAACGTTACAATTATCTATAGGTAATTTTTCATATTAAGAGTTAAAAAAAAAAATTATATCACTAAACGGGAATTTATTAATTCGTGGCTAAGAAACTATGTTGTCATGGACATGACACAAGTCATGGCGACAAAATTTTTTGCAATGAAACAATTTGTGGTAAGAATAATAATTACCACGCATAATTTTCATTCGTGGTGCAATTAAATTTGCCACGGAAAAACTTGTCCCGTGGTACAAAATTTTCTAAGAAAGAATAAAATCTTTTACATGCCCAAGTAAAATTAAGCTACGACTTTTAAATATCTCGTGTCACAATCAGTGGCGGACCTAGGATTTGCAGTTTGGGGCACAAATTTTTTTTACCAGTATTTTCCGCTTATTATATTCTCTTTTAAGAGCTCGACCACATTTTTTAATCCATTTAAGTTGGGCACGTATACTATAAGTTGGGTACTAATTACCAGGGTTACCGGATTCGCTCCCCCACCCTCTGATTCGTGATTCATTTTTGTCTTAATTCGCTCGAATTCGTTAGTAATTCGCTTATGTTCAGCGAATTCTATAAGTTCGTTAGAATATGCAAAAATCGGATTCGCTTGATTGAGCGAATCGCGAATTAGAATTACAAAAACGAATCGATCGAATTCCGAATCTGGTAACCCTGCTAATTACTATGTATACAATCAACTTTTTGTTTTTGTTTTTTCTTGTTATTATGAAGCGTATTAGTAATTGCGAATTCGCGAATTGCTTTGTGTAATACTTTGCGTATCGGATTCCCTATTTTGAGCGAATCGCGAATCATGCGTATTTATGTGATGAACTCTTTAATCTTATCTTCTTAAATTACAACATACAGGTGATGAAGGTTATGAATCTCGCCAATTGTTATCTGCCGAATCTCGCCAATTGGTACTTGCCGTAATGGACAGATTTCGAAAGGCAATAAAGGTGAAGAAAATGCTACATGTGCCAAGGGGTCTGAAGTCGCCCTATCCTTCAGCTGGACAGCACGCAATTGTAAATTGTGATGGGCGTCATATCGGGGGTACTCGGTATCAGATCGGGGTGATTGCCCGACATGATGATGTTGGTAAAATTATCTTTGCGTATTCTGTGATTATAGATGTCGCCCTATTATTTCCCAAGGAGCTTGATTATGTGGCGACGGTTCATATGGATTCAACTATCTCTTAGGTTTCCGGTTTTGGTGTCGCCACACGTTTGGCGACTGAGCACAAATTGAAGGGTTGTCATATTTTCACGGATAGTGAGGTTTGTTTCGGCATGGTTGCCAAGAACGAGAACGGAAAGTATCGACAGGATGTCCATTGGTTTCTAACCATGTCTGGCAAGGTAATATGGTTGTACAACAAAGAAACTGTGTTTGGGCATGTTGGACACGTTAAGAAGGAGGAAAATCATCCCGCCGATGGTTTGTCTAGGTTTGGAACGGTAAAGTACGGAGAAATATGCTTTAACTGTTGGTCAGAGTTGCCGGGCTTTCATAGTCTGGTAGAGGGTTGGTTTTTAGAGAAAGGGAAGCAAAGAGTGATAGAAGGTGACAAATATGAGGATTATCTGAGCCGTTTCAAGAAGCTAGTATTATAGTTACGAGGATGGGGTGAGTTTCGAACTCGGGTTTGGTCTTAGGTGGCCTTAATGTCTTCCTTTCTTATGTTAAGAGGCAACTGAAGATGTTTTCCTTGTACAAATAATTTTTTGTCTTTGACATACACTCTTTATTTTTAATGACTTAAGATAAATTGTATGTGTAGTAGTGGCTAAGTTGTAGCATTTTAGAAACAAAACACAGATTTGATTTTTCTATCCTTTTTTTTTTCTATTATATATTTTTCCATTATTTTCATAAAATTTCTTGCACTTTTGGCTTTAACGGCTTATATGTTTTTACTTTGGACTTTGACGATAAATATTATACTTGTTGGTGAGCTTTAATGATAACTTCTTGTAGATACCCGTATCCGTCGATACTGACATTTATAGATATCCCGTTAAACACCCGATGATGATAGGACGACATGTATTTCTCGTTTGACATTGTAATTATTTGTGGTTCATTTTACGATGTAGAATGGGCGTCGTCAACGGATTTTATTGATTTTAAATGAAATATTAAATTTGCCTTTTGTCTTAAACGAAATCATTTTTAATTCATTTTAAAATTGAGTTTTTTATTTATTTTATTGAAAATAAAATAGATATTTGAAAAAGTCGACTTTGAAATCTTTTATTTTACCGTCTCATTTTGTTTACAACGATGTTTTAAAACAAGTTTATAACGCGATTTTACAACGGTCTTTGAGCCCTTATTGCCGAGCTTTAACATTATTACCCACAAAACCGACACATCCACCATATACTGATAATACAATATTTTACTCATTTTTGTCCCGCTTTATATCCCCCATTTAGTCGGAATTTATTGCTTTAAGTAGTATAATTAGCTCGTTTTGGAATAAAATAGAATATTTGTTACTTTTCATTAGTTAATGTCAATTTATAAGATTTCTCGGAATTTTTGGTACTGCTCTCGTCTTTTATTTATTTTGTAGGTACCATGTCCGGGTAAGAAATGGATCAAGTCGGATCAAACTATGACGAAATGAAACTGGGCTCAAACAAAGACGTGACACGTCAAATTTCCACCTTGCACCTGCACCTATTCATTTTCTATGGGCTGGATTGTTTTTCGTAAATACGAGCCCATTACATTCTCACGTTAAGCATTGGCTATGATGTGGTACACATACAATCAAATGGCCCATTATTGTTTTGTCTGGGCTTTGGGAGACAAAGGAGAAGACATAAATTAAAAAGAAAAGAAGAGGGGGACAGGAGCCAGAGAGAGAACAAAAAAGAAGAGAGGACAGGAGAGAGAAGACGGAAGACGAGAGTAGTAGAGTAGTTTAGGGTAGATTTTAGATTTTAGTCTTTCAATTTCATGGGAAAACTCCATCTTTTCTTCATTGTTCTTAAATTAGATTTAGTTTATCCTTCTAATTTACATTAATTGTATGAAGAAATTCTCATCTTATCCATCCTTAATTCAAGTTCGGTATAATTTTCTATCACTCTTCTAATTTATTTAAAGTTGTTGTCTTTATTTATTTATGCAGTTAAAGTCTCCATCTTTATTAGCATTCTCATGTTCATTGTCATAATTAGAATAGTTGCTTATATGTTTAATTTTAATTTAGTAATGATTAGTGAGTAGTATCTCACTAGGGTTCGATTAGACCCCGACTTGTTTATTTACATGACTACGTCTCGGTTTTTATGAGTTGTTGAATAATCGGTTGAGATTGGTTAAGGGAATTTGTATTGTTGTTTTTGTGTCTTGACCTTCCTCCTTGACCCTTGTCCACCGGTGGGAACCGGTTAGGTTTTGGATTATCGTCATTTCACTTGGCTAGTTTCGCCGACTTAGGTTGAACACGGGAGTGGGAACCGAGGTGGGGTGCCTTTGACCTTCAATTAGAAGCCTACCCTTGGGAAAGGGAGGGGGATAATTGGGAAATTAGATGCGGACCTAAGGACTTAGACCATCGCTAGGATACCATGGGAGTGGGTTCTAGTTGTGTCCTAAGATACCGGTTGCGAACCCGGGAGGGAGGTAATCGGGACTACTTGTATTGACTGCGAACCCGGGAGGGAAGCGGGAGATACCTTGAGGCGTTTTCCTCTTAAACCGATTGCTTGACAACTAATTAAAAAGAGACTTATGAATGTGAAAGAAACTTGTTGGTGGTGTAATCGAGCCCTAGGCCTTTCTTATTGTTTAGACCATTATTTTTATTACTTGTTTAGTTAGTTTAGTTGACTTATTTAGTTTTTAGCTTAGTTACTTAGCTTAATATCAATTCTTTCATGATTTGCGTAGCTAGCTTATAATTTAAGACGAACTTGAACTCAATCCTTGACCTCTCTGTGGATCGACCTCGACTACCGCTACTACATTAGTAGTTGAGTTTATAAATTTTGTTTTGACCGGGGTAAGGCGACGAAAAAACCCCCGCGTCATATACCCCATACTCCCAACTACCACCATACCATTTTTCGTGTCAATAGGACCACCCTAACCCATCCAAAAAACCAACGTAGAACAACCTGTCACCATTCACGCGCTCCTGTTTACCAGCACGTATCTCGAGCCCAAAACCCGTACCCATTAACCACAACTCAAACCCTACTATCCTACCCATAGTAGCTACCTTACGCACCAAGAAACCCCGTCTAAAACCTTATCCAAACCGAGAGATGGCAGCAGCAACACAATCCTACTCAAACTGCTACTTCCTCCTCTAAACCCTATTTGAACCCTTCAAACACCTCTATAAAAGCACCACTACCAATCCCTTAACAACCCTTAACACTTTCATACACCTTACACATGATAATCGTACCAGTCAAAACAAACCCTAGAACAACCCTAAACCGTCACACAAAGCAGAGACGTCATTGCTCTATTTCGTGGTGACAACAGTCCCTTCACGTCCACTTTTCTCCTATCTCCGACATCCATTCATGACAAAAGATACCACTTTTGATAACTAATTTCTGTCCTCTTTCCAAAACATCTTTCATATAAAACTTTCATCAAGTAACGAAGATTCTACAAGAGTTTGAAAATCGATGTGCATTGCTCTAGGAAAACTGGTTTTGCTGAAATTGTTTTCGTCGACGACGGCCCCTCGTGACACATTCTACTATCGATTACTACACAAGACATTGACGACGATATATTATATGACGAGGGTTGATAAGCATTTAATTAGTCATATTTTCCCTCTCGTTTTCATCCCCATTTTGGCCCGTTTACACTGGTTTGCGTGCCCTTAATTGCATTTTGCTTCCCGATTTCCCGTGCTACGAATGTCGGTCTCATTTTGCAGGAATTAAGGCGGAAACGAAGAAATCGGTGCATAAAGGCCTTGCATGAGTCGGGATTTGGAAATGAGAAGAAAAAGAAATGAGAAGAGAGTTAACAGGTGGCGCAAGCCGGTCTACCTACCGGCGGCCGGCCACCCGGCTCGGACCACAACTCCCGCAAAGAAAGGAAAAAGAGAGGGAGAAGAAATAGGCCAGGTAGCGCCGGCCGGGTACCCGGCGGCCGGCCCACCACCCGGCCTGCGCAACATCAGACTACAATGGAAAAAGTTCGAGAATTTTGGCGTGCTCCAGCCCAGTCAATGGCCGGCGGCCGGGCACCCGTCTGGGACTCCCTTTTCCTATACTTAGATTATTTTTTTGGAGAAGAAGAGAAGGAAGGGTCTGATGTGTTCCAGGCCGGTCAGAGGGCCGACGGCCGGGAACACAGCACCGCATTTTTACCACCCTCTTCTAATTTCTTTCTTAAATTTGGGGACACCTATATATACCCTTGATGAGTGTTTCGTCGTCAAAGCAAACATCAAAAATAAACCCTATATAAGTAGTATAAAGGGGTCGAATCCACGAGGATGGAGGGGTCAACTACAAGTTCGATCGAGTCCTATTCTAGCCTAACGAAGGTTGGATGGGAAGATTAACTAAGAACTAGTAAAAGCAAGTAATCGCTAAATAACAAGGTAAAGACAATTAAGGGAAAACTAAGGTAAAGGGTTCACCTTAGGGGGATTAATGGGTTAGTCTAATAATTAGCAAATGGGTAACAAATTCGAGTAGAATTAATTGCTAATGTCTCAACAATTAATAATCATCAACAAAGCCATCGCATTTGTCTCAAATCACTCATATAAACACTAGTCTAATCATCTCTACCACCGTCGCTTAAGAGATAATCAAACGATACTTGATAAAATGGGCAACTTTCGTTTACACATTTCATCAAACACTTAGTGTGCATATGGGTAATACCCAAATTATTACCACAAATCTACTAATTACCCAACTAATTATCCCACATAATCCTCCCTTAGGCTTCCCCTAAACCCTAGAAGGAAACTACTCACTCATGCTAAGGGAAATCAAACAACTAAAGGCAAGGAATAGTGAAATGAACATCATGCTATGGGGATGAATAATTATAACAATCAAATGATAAACAATAAACTAGAAATGAAAATAAATTGCATAAATAACAAAAAGATGAGAAATTTATACCAACAAGCTTGTATTAATGAATAGGGAGAATGTCTTCACCCCAAAATCCTCAATACAAACCCAAAACTAAGATAATTCTACTAAGAAAGACTAGATCTACCAACTTGAATTGAGAAATTAAGTTTAATTAGGGAACGATTAGGAGAGTAATTAGTGACTAATAGAGGTTACAAATTATCTAGGGTTTTGTGCTAAGAGATAATGAAAAACTGCTTACAAAATATTAGGGGAAGGGTATATATAGGTATCTCGAAAATTAAGAAAGAAAATAGAAGAGGAGTCGAAAATGCGGAGTTGTGTTCCTAGCCGGTCGACCGGCCGCCGGCCCTCTGACCGGCCTGGAGCACATCAGTAGCTTCAATTTCCTCGTCTTCAAAAATCTTCTAAGTATGAAAATGGGTTCCCAGCCGGGTGCCCGGCCGCCGGCCACACACCGGCCTAGAACACATCATGCTTCTCAAATGCTTACTGATGTAGCGCAGGTCGGGTAGGCGACCGGCCGCCGGGTGACCGACCGGCGCTACCTGGGCCATTTCTTCACCTTCTCTTTTTCCTTCATTCGTGGGGTTGTGGACTGAGCCGGGTGGCCGGCCGCCGATCAGAGGACCGGCCTGCGCCATCTGAAGGCTCCTTTCCTCATTCTTCTTCTCATCTTCGAATCCCGACTCATGCAAGACCTTTATGCTCCGATTTCTTCAATTTCCGCCTTAACTCCTACAAATTAAGATCGACATTCATAGCACGGGAAATCGGGAAGCAAAATGCAATCAAGGGCACGCAAATCCGTGTAAACGGACCAAAATGGGGACGAAAATGAGAGGAAAAATGTGACTAATTAAATGCTTATCAACCCTCTTCTTAATTTTTGTATCTATCTTTTTATCAACTCTTAGCACAAAACCCTAAAAATTTTGTAATCTCTAATACTCACTAATTACTCTCTTAATCGTTCCTTAATTAAGTTTAATTTCTCAATTCAAGTTAGTAGATCTAGTCTCTCTTAGTAGAACTATCATAGTCTTGGGTTTGTATTGAAGATTTTGGGTGAAGCCATTCTCCCTATTCATTAATACAAGTATTGTTGGTATAAATTTTTCATCTTTTAGTTGTTTATGCAATTTATTTCATTTCAAGTTAATTATTTGTCATTTGATTGTTAAAATTATTCATTTCCAAAGTATGATGTTCATCTCCTTATTCTTATTGTTTAGTTGTTTGCTTTCCTTCAACATGAGTGAGTAGCTTCCCTCTAGGGTTTAGGGGGAGCCTAAGGGAGGATTATGTGGGATGAGTGATTAGTAGACTTGTGGTAATAATTAGAGTATTACCCTTATGCACACTAGGTGTTTGATGAATTGTGTAAACGAAAGTTACACACTTTATCAAGTATTGTTTGATTATATCTTAAGCGACGGTGTTAGAGATGATTAGACTAACGTTTATATGAGTAATTTGAGACAAATGCGATAGCTTTGTTGAAGATTATTAATTGTTGAGACATTAGCAATTAATTCTACTCAAACTTATTACCCACTTGCTAATTACTTGACTAACCCATTGATCCCCCTAAGGTGAACCATTTACCTTAGTTTTTTATAAATTATTTTTACCCATATCATTTCAGCAATTTCTTGCATTTAATAGTTCATAGTTAATCTTCTCATCCAACTCTTGTTAGGCTAAAATAGGACGCATTCAAGCTTGTAGTTACCCCTCCATCCTCGTGGATTCGACCCCTATATACTACTTATATCGGGTTTATTTTTGATGTGTGAATTGACGACAAAATCACTCTTCATCAAGGGTGCAATAATTCCTCTATTTCCTTTCAATTCTCGTCTTTTTTTATTATCGTTTTTCATTCGTTTATTGTCAATTCATTGTTTTATATTATTAACTTGTCATTGTGTTTATCATTGTCAAACATTAGTAAAATGAATTAACTTGTAAATTGTGTTATTTTAATTCGTATCTTGCATTCGTATTATGTCGTAATTATTTTTGTATTAGAGTTATGTATATTTACCGTCTTAGTTTAATTCAAAATAACGACTAAATTATAACATAATAATTATGCAATGATATTAAAGGATCAAGGAGGAAGAAAATATGATTTAGATTAAGGTGGAATGAAATTCTCCTTTTATTATCATATTTTGAATAACCTTGTGATAATTAACGTTTAACTTAGTTTATTGACAAATTAGGGTTTTAATTAGTTTAATTTGTAAATTATTAGTTTTAATTTTGTAAAAAAAACACATTTATTCTGTATTTTTATAGTTTATAATTTAGTACTCTTTGTAATTTGTGTAGTTTATTTAGACTTTTTAAGAATTTATTTTAATCATTAAAATTAGATTTTGTAATTAAAAATAACAAATAACCAAACCCATGCAGTGCACGGGTCTGGACAGTATTGTATTGTTTTCTTATTTCCTTTACAATTGTTTTTTAATCCTATTTGAATTGAATAAATATGGGTTGATAAATAATTTAAATGAATTGGGTCCAACTTAAGAAATAAGTTATACTTGATTTATTTTAGTCGATTTGATTTTTCTTATGAAATAGTTAACTTTGAATTGTATAATTAATTTGTCTTGTATACTAACCACTAACGTTTGTTAATCTATCTTATGCTAAGACTATAAGAGTAAGAACATCTCTTTGCCCTCATCTTCTTGTTTGTTTATACTAGATAGTTTAAATGAACAATTCACATGTTAAATAACTTTGACAAAGTTAAATGCATTAAATCGACATAGAATGAAATTCACATGTTATAGGGTTTAAATCGCATGTTTGCATTCGCATATGACACGTCTCCAGAAAGCCATTCTTTTGTTTAGTAGAGACCGTTATTGTAACGGGCGGGGTTGAGTATTTTTTAATGACATTAAATTAACTTCCAGTGAGATGTTTACATTTGCTTTATTTTGTGAGAGGGAAATAAAGCAAGTGTAAACTATTGACTGGGACAGAACGAGTAACACGTAATATCACACGAACTCATTTTCTCTAAAATTTGGTTTCTAAATTCCATGTAAAAATTTAGTGACGCCTCTTTTCAAAAAGCTAATAAAAATGTATTTTATGAAATAAAGGCCATTGCGTGGATCGAATTCCCTCATCCACAGCTCTTCATTGCTTGTGTAATTTTTTTCCCCCAAACTAATATGTATTATTGTATTAAGTAATGTTTTTCCTTTACAAACATATACTTTATACTTTAAATACAATAAAAAATTTAACTTACAAAGTAATGTCTAAAATTCAACCCTATCTAAAATTGTACCACTACAAGAATCAGCCCTTGCTCCGACCGCAAATTCCGACCGCTATTCAAAACGGTCGGTAACAAGACATAGCGACCGACAACGATCAGTAAACTAAATATCGGTCGCTAAAAATACCGACCGATTTAGAATCGGTCGCTGAAGAGAGAAGTCGGTCGGTAAACGCTTAAAATACCGACCGATTGGCCGAAATTACCGACCGACTGGCCAATCGGTCGGTATGGGGACTGATATGTAAAAACCAAATCCGACTATCCCTCATTCATTATAACTTACCCACTCTCACTCTAAACCGACCCTTCCCCAAATACGACACACCTATACCCGACGACCACCTCCTTCCCACTGCCGCTCACCTGCCGACCGACCACCTAAGACGTCGCCATCATCTCCTTTCTCAACAACCACCTTCTCTCTTCTAGTTATTTAATAAAGGTATGATTTTCTCTTAATTTTTGTGTTTATAGTTGTTTTAATTGTGTTTATGTTTGTTTTTACCCTTAATTTTATGTTAGGATTTGATTATTTGTTGTTATTTGAATCTAATTTAGAGTTGTTTAAGTTAGGGTTAAGATTTGGTTAAATTGGGGGTTTTTTAATTATTTGCAATTATGTTAGTATATGTAATTGTTAGTATGTAATTGTTAGTGTATGTTAGTATATGTAATTGTTAGTATGTAATTGTTAGTGTATTGGGGGTTTGTTAATATGTTAGTGTATGTAATTGTTAGTATGTAATTGTTTATATGTTAGTATATGTAATTGTTAGTATGTTCAAGATGTTAGTAGTAGAAATATGTGGTTAGTAGTAGATATATCTTATTATATGTTGTTAGTAGTAGATATATGTTGGACTTTGGTTGTGAAATTGAATGTATATAGAGGAACCCCCTATCGGTGAAGAGGAAACTCCACACCCTCAATTGAAGAGTTTTTTTGATATGTTAGATGCGACGGAGAGACCTTTATATGAGGGGAGCGATGTGTCGGTGTTACAAGCAGCTGCAAGGGTTGTTAACATAAAATGTGAGCACAACTTATCGCACAAATGTGTAGATAAGATTGATTCCTTAATTGAGCATGTTATACCTCGGGGAAATGTGATGACCCGCACCTATTATAACACCAAAAAATTGCTCAAAGCTTTTCAACTACCCTATCAAAAAATTCATTGTTGTAAGGACGGGTGTATGCTCTTTTGGAAAGAAGATGTGTCGCTTGATAAATGTAAGAAATGTGGCAAAGATAGGTACAAGCCAACACCATCAAGTGGGAAAAAATTACCTGAAAAAGTCATATTCTACCTTCCTATAGGTCCAAGATTACAACGGCTTTATGCTACTAGAAATATTGCGGAGGCTATGAGATGGCATGAAGAAAACCCTCGTGTACAAGGGACATTTGCCCACCCAAGCGATAGTGAGGCTTGGAAGCATTTGGACAAAATGTTCCCGGAATTTGCTAGTGAGCCTCGAAATGTTAGACTTGGGTTGTGCACAGATGGTTTTACACCGTACGGCCAATTTGGGAAAAAGTATTCATGTTGGCCTGTAATTCTCACTCCTTACAATCTACCACCATGGTTGTGCATGAAAAAACCATTTATGTTCCTTTCATTGATTGTTCCGGGGCCGGATAATCCTAAAAGTCACATAGATGTCTTCTTACAACCTCTTATCGAAGAGTTGAAAGAGTTGTGGGAGGTTGGTGTACCCGCTTTCGATGTGTCCAAGAAACAAAATTTTCAACTCAAAGCCGCTCTTTTATGGACAATCAATGACTTTCCAGCTTACGGCATGCTTTCCGGTTGGGCCACGGCCGGCTTCCTTGCATGTCCTTATTGTATGGAAGAATCAAAGGCATTTTATCTTCCTAAGGGTCATAAGGTGTCTTGGTTTGATTGTCACCGACAATTCTTATCGCCTAACCACGGATTTCGGTATAACAAAACCTCATTTCTCAAGAATATATTACAAAAAAATGACACCCCTCCTCTATTCCTAGACGGTTTTGAAATTTGGGAGAAGATTCGTGATTATCCTACAAGTATTGAGCTCACAAAGAGTGAATTGAACAAGTTTAAAGCCAATAAATTAGGTTGGTCTAAGAGAAGTATATTCTGGGATTTGCCTTATTGGAAACATTTGTTAATACGACACAATTTGGATGTTATGCATATTGAAAAGAACTTCTTTGAGCAATTGATTCATACGGTCATGAATAATAAGAATAAAACTTGCGACAATGAAAAATCAAGGGAAGACGTTAAACTATTATGCAAAAGACCACACTTACACATTAAGGAAAATGGAGTTAAGCCAAAAGCCCCATTTGCACTTGATAAGGCTAAAAAAAAAGTGTTATGTGAGTGGATTTGTAACTTGAGGTTTCCAGATGGGTATGCATCCGACTTGAGTAGGTGTGTTGATCGACATGATCATATCCTTCATGGGTTGAAGAGTCATGATTGTCACGTTTTCATGGAAAGATTACTACCTGTGGCTTTGAAACACTTATTGCCGAAAGATGTGTGGAGTGCAATAACTGAAATAAGTCTATTCTTTCGTGATTTGTGTGCCCCGACCCTCAAACTTGAAAACATTGAAAATCTAGAGAGCAACATTGCCGAAATACTTTGCAAGTTGGAGAAAGTATTTCCGCCATCATTTTTCAACTCAATGGAACACTTACCTATACATTTGCCTTATGAAGCAAGGGTTGGAGGGTCAGTACAATATAGGTGGATGTATCCTTTTGAGAGGTAAATTACATACGTACTTATTCAAATGAAATAAAAAATTAAATAAAATATTTTGAATATTCAACTAACATTATTATACAATGTAGGTTTTTAAATCACTTGAAACAAAAAGTTGGTAATAAAGCAAGAGTCGAAGGGTCTATCTGCAATGCTTTCTTAGTGGAAGAAATATCAAATTTTTGTTCGCAATATTTTGAAGATCATATCGACACAAAGGCTAAAGATTTAGATTTTGGAACAAAAGATGAAACGGAGTCTTCCTTACCTGAGCTATTCCAAAAACATGGAGGTCATCCATTCACAAAAGGAAAAATAAGATATTTGGATGGAGATGAATATGAACGTGCTCATCTTTACGCCTTATCGAATTGTGAACGATTAGAAAAATATGAGAGGTATGTGAGTTTTTTACACTTTGGCAATAAAATAATTAAAGTGGTAGATTATTTATATAATAATAAAAATTGTTAAATGATAGGTTATTCGAAGCTTTCATCCGTGAGCAACATCCAAATATTGATATAGATGAGGTTTGGACTTCATACGAAAAGCTATTCCCAAATTGGTTTAAAGAACATCTAAGTTTCATTTACAAACATCAAAAAAAAAATACAAACTAACCTTAAGTCAATATATATGGGTACTTAATAAGACTAATTTTAAACTAGGTACTTCAAGAAGATATCAAGGATGATTTGTTGGTGGCCATGTCAAGGGGTCCTTGTAAAGAAGTACAAACTTGGCAGAAATATTCGATAAATGGCTTTAATTTTCACACAATGAAATACGGGAAAAATAAAGCAAGTATGAATTATGGTGTTTGTGTTAACGGTGTTGGTGGAGATGACTATTATGGTACCCTAGAAGAGATTATTGAGTTGAGGTATTGTGGTGAAAAAATGGCCTATAATGCAATCTTGTTTAAATGTTGTTGGATGGATAATTCTTCAATCGGCACAATTGTACATGACACGTATAAACTTGTTGAAGTAAATCATAAGAGAAAGTATTTAAAATACGACCCTTTTGTGCTTGCACATCAAGTTAATCAAGTTTATTACACTTCTTATCCAAGCACAAAGAAAGATAGAGATAATTGGTGGGCGGTGTTTAAAAGTAAAGCGAGATCACAATTTGATGCACCGGTTGACACAACCGTCTTTCAAGAAGAAATGACGACACCTCTTAATTTATCTTCGATTGTGGAAGATGAAGTCTTACAAGGTTTAATTGAAGGAGATGATGAGGAAGAAGATGAGGTGGTGGAGGTTCGTAGATTTGGAAGAGGAAATGAAGACTTATATGAAGTTGATTTTATAAATGATGATGAAGATGAAGATGAAGATGAGGAGGAGAAGAAGGAGGAGGAGGAGGAGGAGGAGGAGGAGGAGGAGGAGATGAAGATGAAGATGACGATGAAGATGAAGATGACGATGAGTAAAAGACTAGTTGTGTAATATTAAGTATATGTTATGTAATAAGTACAATATAATTAGTAATGTTTTATGTGTCATCAATTATCAAAGTCATTTGTTTATTTGACAACAATGTTTAATTGCTAACATTAACTTGTGTATATTTAGTTTTGTTTAAGATGTCAGGAGATCGTGGACGGGGACGAGGACGAGGACGAGGACGAGGACGCGAACAAGGTATAGTATTTAGGGACCCGGTGATAGAAGAGGGGGAGACGACCGACGAAGAGAACAACAATGAGGGGCAGATAACAAACCAAAGTACAACCCCTACGACAACAAAAGAGAGCACATTGGATATAGAGCCGGGATTATTATGGTACAATTTCTTATTTATAATCTCCTTTCTAATAAATTTAACTTAAAACATGTTACATATCATTTTCTAATATAAAGATTGATATAGGTTTGACGATAGCCAAGTGGTCCGAATAGTTAGCCGGTCTTTCAAAAACAACTACGATGTCCCTTACTTGAGCTGGAAAGAGACTCCAAAAAGTAAAAGGGATGGGTGGTTTGATAATTTTCGGGTATTTATATATATTAACTTTTACTTTATTAATTTATAAGTGTTGTTGTTTTTACAGTGTTGTTGTTTTTATGTGTAGACATTGTGCAATTAGGATCCTAAGTATGAGGATGAGTGTAGGAAGCAATACAATGAGACGTGTAGAAAGCGTTTAAAAGACGCCATGTATGATGCCGGCCAGATGATAAAAGGTAAGAATTCGGTTGGCCCGGGTTGGATGCATCCTAATGTTTTCAAAGAATTAATCGAGAAGCGGAAGAATAAGGCGTTTATCAAGAGATCGAAACAAGCTTCCATCAACAAGAAAGGCGGCGAAGATGGCCCTACTACACATCACTACAGGTCAATCAAAGCTGTTAAACATGCTGCTAAGATGGTAAATAATTTGAACTTATTTAAGTATTTGAAGATAATAATTTACTTTGTTAGTGTAATGTTAGTATTTTTAATTTGAAGTTAATGTTTGATTTGGTTTTATTAAAGGCGAAAGATAAGGGGGGTATAGCCCCTAATGCAGTGGAGCTATTTCTTGATAGCCATAGGAAAATGATTGATGGTGAGGAGCAATGGAGTCATCCAATTGCCCGAGCGAGATATGTAAGTATTACTACATTCGAAATTTCATTTTTACATTTGTGTTAGGACTTCTGATAGACGCTTTTTACTTTCTAAGGATGATAGATGAGTTATTTACAACTTTCTTTTTGACAATGTAGCAAAATTTTGAAAGGATGATAGCCGAGCTTACGGAGCAAGGAATTCCGATTGACGCTAACAAGGTTTGGTTTGATTCGGTGGATGGATACAAGAAGGGTCAAGTCTTTGGTTTAGGGACCGCCGCCTCACTATATTACACTCCCCCGGCGTCATCATCGTCGACAGGTAATTCTTCCGCCTCCCAACAATATATCCCGGGTGTTCTAACTCAATCAATTGAAGCACGTCAGAGGGAAGCCAAAGAGTTTAGGAAGTATAGAGAGGAGATGCAACAAAGGGAAGAACTTTACATGAAAAATCAAGAAGAACTAAGGCAACAAATCACGGCAAGTCAAGCCGCTAGTACGCGTGAACTGGAAGAAACAAGGCGCCAAATTGAGGCCTTAGCCAAACTATTTGAATCCCAAACCCAATACCGATGCAACAATAACACATATGATTTCCCTTATAACCCAAATAACGATAATTCCGGTGGAGGCGAAAATGGTTTTCAAGTTTAAGGTTGTTGGTTGTGTAAGACATGGTTACTTGTAATGTAAACTTTAGTAGTTTGTTGTATAAGACATGGTTACGGTAGATGTAAGACATGTAGCGTTATGGTTATCTTGGTTGTAAGATTACGTTGATAATTTTCTAATTTGAAAGACGGTTTCTGGTTTTCAAAAAATTGTGTCCGAATGCATTTGTATATATTTTGAAATATTTGCAGAAAATATAGCAAATGGGGGACAATAAGAAGCAAAAATCACCCAAATCGTGCACATTGGATACCGAACGACAAGAGGAATTACCGACCGACATATATTATTTACCGACCGACATCACCAAAATACCGACCGATTGCCGTCCAAAAACATTCTGATTATTAATTGATACAATGTGGCACCGACCGAACAAATGGAAATACCGACCGACCGTCGGTCGGTAATTACCGACCGAAAGTCGTAATACCGACCAATTGGGGCTTGATATTGACCAAGTCAATATGTTTTCGCACCGACGGATTTTCTGTCTACCGACGGATTGTTCGGTCGGTATTTTTCCGACTGATTTGAAATCGGTCGGTATCTAAAATTTACCGACCACAATTACCGACCGATTTTTTCCGGACGCTAAGGAAGAAAAAACGGTCGGTAATGGGTATTACCGACCGATTTTCACTATTAGCGACCGCTAAAAACGGTCGGTACTGGACTTGATTCTTGTAGTGTACCCTAAATATGTCCCTGATTGTAGCTTATTTATTTATTTATAGAGGAGTCTTGAATGTGTGCATATAACTATTGATTGAGAACTCTCTATCTTGCTTTGATTTGATTGATAGTTTGATACCAATGGACATAGTATTGTACCTCTCTAAATGCATTTTATTTGACGTTTTGTTTATTGTTTTGCTAACTAGACCCGCTTTTTTTAAGTTAAGAAATCAAATTAAAGTTTATTTAATAGGTCTCACTTCTCATATGTATAATTGTCTCATCCCCTATATACTGAAGTACAAGAATAGGAAAAACTCATAATTTTCCCGTTTAAAACACTTTATCTATTTAGACGATCTTTATTTATTTTTCTATTTTAATATAATTTCATATTTAACATGTACCTTAGATTTTTTGGTGATAATAAATCCGTTCTCTTTAAGATAAATCGTAAATATATGCTATTTAAAAAAATATTAAAGCAATATCGTTAGTTTGTGTTAAAAAAAATCAAAAAAATATACTCCGTATGTTTCATGTCATTGCTTAAATCTCTTTATTGTTTTATTGTTTTAATTTTTTTTTCTTCTCAAATTAATATACAATGATGAGAAACGTTAAGAAATTATAAATTGTTATGACACGATCTACAAATAATATACAAAGTACTATGAAAGGCAAAATTTTATAAACACCGTGCAATACTAGTACATATCTAACGGAATAGAAGCTCAAATCACATATTACTCGAGATTGTGGATTGTTATAATACAGAGTTTAACTTACAATGTTGAGCTTTATTTACTAAGTGGGTGCAGACGTTTTGTCTAGTGTTTCGCTAACTAGACAAAATGGTGAGCTTATTTACAAGGGGTATGGTGACATTAACATGTCTTGCTTAGGATGGGACGATCCGTCTAAATGCTTTAAATGAGTCAAACTCCCTTATAAGAAAGCAAGTGGGGTAAGTAGGATTATCCCCCACTTGCCCCAGTTGCCTCACTTGCTTTCTTGTGAGGGGGATCGACTCAGTTTCAGATGCGTTATCCTGTCTGAAATGAGAATTTGTATATTTTGTCTAACGACTAGTGTTTCATACTTTCATGTGTAAATTCTTTTACTATACCTTTTGTTTTTAATTATCATATCCTAAATAATTTATGTGATACAAAAATATACATTTTAGGTAGTTCCATGATAAATCAAGTAGATACAAAACTCTGAAAAGTTCATCTAAATAATATAAATTTATATATCTAAAATGATAGTATATTTTAAATTCTTTAATTATAAATGTATTTAAATTTACCATTAGATAATATTATTGTGAAATAATAATAATTTATGACAAAGTGCATCTAAAGAATATAAATTTTAAAAGGAGTAAAAAATTGTATGCATGTAGTTACTTTTTGTACATTTATTATTATTATTTATTAGGAATGTATTGGGACTATGTCTCATTTATGGTTAGCCTTTGAAAAGTCGCATTCATTATTACCGTCATTTATAACGGTAATATGAAGAGCCTTGGTTATGCTTATATAAAGCATTGTAATCTCATTGTAATGCTCAACCAAATAATATCAACATTCTCTCTTCCCCTTCACTTTCTTAACATTATTATTATTATTATTCCCTTTTTTCCATTTTACTTAAGATTAGCTAAATTTCCTGATTTGACTACGTAAGAGGTGCATTGTAAAAGAAAAAGTATCGAGAAATTGTACTCATCATGCATCTTTTATCACACACTTCATTGATTGAGCACTCAAAATGCTTCTTATTCATAGATCAACGCAACATTGTATTAAATGTTACATGAACATTAGAGTTAAGTAGATAATCAACAAAGTTAAATTACAAATTATTGAATAAAACGGTTTCACACGGCAAGTCCGTCTTTTTCTATTAAAAAAAACAACTCCTCGTTTAGTACTATCAAATAAATGATTGGCTTTTATAAAAATGATTGTCTCACAGTATAAAACCGTTCCCACAATAACTACCGAAGTTAGATAGCTCTAACGGGAACATGCATAAATTTCATGTGCTCGGTTTTGGTAATCTTGGGAACAGAAATATGGAGAACACCGTTCTTAAGTACGGCTTGTGTATCTTCCTTAGCACAATATAAAGGCAAGTGAAGTTTGCAATCAAATGGACTATGTATCTTCCTTCCAAATGCATCTTCCCCTTCACTTCCCTTGATCACCAACAAGTTGTCGACTACGTTCACGTCGATATCCTGCGCGGCTAGCCCTGGCATGTCGAACCACATTCGTATCTCGTTTTCATCCTCTGTCGTGTTCCATGGTGTCCTCACTGAGTAATTAACAAATTTATTGTTTCATGTAATTTCATCAAAAGTTATCGAGTGTGCGAGCTCATGAATAGTAATCCCTCCGTCCCATTCTTTTGTTTAGCTTAGATCAAAATACCTCTCGCAAAAAACAAATGAATGGGACGGAGAGAGTACTTCACAAATACAGTGTAAAAGTACAAATGGTTCACCCGTCCATTTTACTTTGTCACATCAAATTACGTAGAATATTAATAATGTAACAAATTAAATGCATTGGCGGAACCAAGATTTACGATAAGGTGGTTGAAATTTTGTAGCACAATACAAAGTGATGCATAAGGCAAACTCTGAAGTTTTTCAAAAATTTAAACTAAAACTTTCGCGTTTTTTAAATTTCAGCAGGGCCGAGCGTCCCTGCTATCCCCGCTAAATCCGCCACTGATTAAATGTGAGATATATATACTATACAAAAAGGTAGAGGTAGAGTTGTTACATACTATAAGGAGATGTGTCAATCATAGCAACACTTTTGTTGAGGTGCATTGGAGAAAAAGCACTCAGCTCTTTGCGCAAAACAGGATCAACATTTCTTATAACATCCTTGCTCAATCCTCCTTCCTCTAGCTCAGCTCTCACCACAATCGACCTCCTAGACGAATTCGAGCCTCGATATGTTACAGATTTTGGACCTAGACTCATTTTTGTTGGGGTAGATGAGGCCTTGTTTAACATTAGAGGCGAAACCGAGCAGTTAAGCACCATGTTTGCCATTTTCAAGTATAATTAAGCAACTCAAAAACTAATTAATGTAATTAAGTTTTATGATTATTTGATGATTATGTGATGTGCTTAGTATTGTGGCTTATTTATATATAGAGGAGTTTTGTATGTCTGCTTGTAAGTTGTAATAACTATTGATTGAGAACCCTCTACCTTGCTTTGCCTCCTGATAAAGGACTAAAGGTTCACTTGTATAGTGGTTTATCTAGATACCAATTGAAAGAGTATTGTATCTCACTAAATGCAGTTTTTTTTTGATATTTTGTCTAGTGTTTCGCTAAGCCTTGAACTAGACGCGCTTTTTAAAATTAAGATATCAAATAGAATAATAGATGTTCATTATCGTTTGTGTGAGACAAGTATTTGGGTAGTTCTCACATGTAAAACTGTCTCATACATAACTCACTGAAAAGGAGCTCAAATCAGATATGACTCGAGAGTCGAGACTGTGGATTGTTATATATGGAGTACAAATTACAATGGTGAACTTTACTTACAAGGTGCATAAAAACATTTTATCTAGTGTTTCTTTAAGCCTTGAACTAGACGCGCTTTTTCAAACTGAGAAATCAAATACTCCGTAATATTTCATTTTATCGTTGGTGTGAGAGACAAGGACTTTGGGCAGTTCTCGTATGTAAAACTGTCTCATACATAACTCATGGAAAAGGAGCTCAAATCACGTGTGGGTCGAGACTGTGAATTGGTTTATGCTATGGTGAGCTTCAAACAATTGCCACCTCAACACAGAAGTTAAACCAAAGAAATATTTCAGATAAACAAGAATTGCATTTATATAACTTTCAAGGTTTGTCATCTGATTTTCTACTGATGCTCTCCTATACAAAATAACAGGACTAACAGCTACCTAACTTACAGAAGTAATAGAACAGTACTGAAGAGATAACGATAGCAGAAGACGAGTAGAACGGAATCACAGAGATTCAAATGGCAGCATACATGTTAATGCATTAGTGCAGGCAGCAAAAGTTAGCACAATGCTGGGTGTCAGAGTCCCATTCAAGCTTTGGATTCCGGATAACTCGATTTACAAGTCATGCTAATCTTCATCTACACTCCACATTTCAACAGCGGCTTCTTCTTCCTCATCATCAACCACAAAGTAAGGATTATGCAGCTTCGGCCTAAAATTGTACCCAGTAAACACATAGAAAACCAGAGTACCCAATTCACCCGCGACTACACTAGTCCATTGATACCTATAACTCGTAATTGTCTCCAACCCGTAAACAATCACCCTGGTAAAATAAATGTAAAAAATAACCACCACATAGTAATGCCTAAATAACTTCAATTTTATCAAGTTCACCTTCACCTTCCCATCGGTCCTAGACGCGTCTTCAAGGTTATTAATCGACCAAACGATTGGGAACAAGATCGCGCAACAACAAACCAAATCAATAACCAAGAAAACCTCCATCCAAACATCGGAATTCTCCCCATATGGCCCGGTCTCATCAATCACAACTTGTGCCACATTCGACACCACTTGTAACGGGATCACAATCATTAACACCCTTTTCTCCCTATCCTGCAAATACGGTTTCAAAAACGACCACCCGGTCCCGATCAAAACAATCAAAGTAAACAATGTAATCCCCTTTAAGAAGCTAAAAATGTAGAACAAAACATCCCAACCATGTGCACTCCCAGTTATTTTAATATATCTCTTATCTTCGGCTTCGCAAAATAAATTTAGGGTTTTTAGAATTAACACAGCAAGCATGAAGAAATGAATCTTATAAACAACAACCCTTTTCGCGTAAATCAAAAACCCCCAAATTAAACTTAGGGTTACATAAATTAAGGCAATTGAGAAGTAAATTACGGGTAAATTAGACTTTCCCTCGGATAAATAATCACGAATTAGGGTTTTGGAATTGAAATTATACATGGATGAGTAAACATTCATAGAAATTCGTAAATTAGGGATGCAATTAACAAAAACAAGGGAGAATAAATTAGGGTTATGTATCGGAACAGAGATATTAAATTCGGTGAGACCGCCATTGTTGAGACGATCAAAGGAAAATACAGGTAAAATGACATCGGATTGAAGGGGGCAAACGATGTCGTTTACATAGATTTGATCGAGAACACGGGCCCAAGATTCGGCGGTACAGAGAAAAAACCCGACAAGGGATAGATCGTTCGAGTCTGGGTTCGAGTTTGGGTCCGTGTTAGTTGGATTGTGGAGGTGGAGAGATAATAGGGTGCCATTTAAGTCGAGGCGACCCGAACGACTAAACCCGAATTCGTCGAGAGGGATAATTGGACGTGAGTCGGATCGGAGAGTCGTGACTCGGGTTTCGGAGAGGGTGTAGGGGAGAAGGAGGGAGAAGATGAGGGCTAGGAAAGGGTAAGGGGCCATTTTTGGTGGGAGATGGTGTAACTAACTTTTGAATTTGCCTCTTTTTTTGAAAAATTTAAATTTCTGTTGGTTTGTTCCTGATATTGTGGGATTTTCTATTGATATATTTTTCAGGTGAAGAAATTTTAGGTGGGCGAGATTTGGAAAACTGACTAATTTCTGGTGGTGTTGGATAATTCTAGGGTCGATTTCTGGTGTACTATTTGTCTATTTTTGTTTTCGCGGATTCGATAATAGATTTTGTGATTTGATTATAAATTATGGCACAATGATAGGTCGATATTATGATTGGTCAAGGTTCGAGGAGTTTGTAAGTGTGCTTTGAGGAAATGAAAGCATTGCTCGTACCAATAAAATGCAATTCCTTTTTTTGATAGTTCGCGCTAAAAACTTTACGGTTAACCGTATTTGTTGATGTGATCAAAATGCACTAAAAAAAACTATGTTAGCGAAAAATGTGTGAACCGCCACAAATTTCTACCTCTTTCCCTCACAAAAGAGGTGGTCGTTAAATACTCTGTATGTATCTAATTTTATTTTCGGTGAGTAGCTTTACAAACCTCGGAGATAGCACATGTACTATATGAGAGAGAACGGCCAAAGTCTAGTTCTAGAACTTCATTCTACTCCCTTCATTCTACTGAATAGTTTAACTTTGCTTTTCTTTTTTGCGGAAATTTTAAACGAGTAACTGCGGTTGAGGGTATACAAACTAGCAGCAATCCTCCAAGAAAAATATTTTAATTACTGGTTAATCATCTTTCCAATGTCAGTAATTTTCAGCAGAGTCATCTCAGTGACATAAATTCCAATGATTCATGTCATAAAAACATACCAGCAGAATGAAACAAACATTCTTCATTGGATTTAAAACAACAGCATCATTAATTGTCTAAACTGTCTATTATGTAGATTTCACGTGTTCTCGAGGGACTTCTGCTTGTTGTAACTTCTCAAGAGAGGACACTCGTTCATCCAGGGAATCATGCAGGAGTTTCATCTGAATAAGGAAAAAATGTAAGCATAAGAACATGAGCTAAGAAATGATCAAATGTGAAGATTGGAGTTGATAAAATGGACATTTAGTTGTCCTTAAATCTGAACATGAGCCTACCATTTACCGTCTCTATTAATTAAATTTTCAACAATTACAAGACATACAATTCAATACCTTTCTCATCTCTCATAATCGAATTATGGATAGATAAGTAACTACAAAGTGATAACAACCCCTGATAGGTGATAGTCCTTGCACCGAAACCCACAATTCAATATCAGTTTCCCACTTGAGTACACATCACATTCACAACCATTATTATGCCAGCCACCCGCCATTGACAAAACAGATCAAGACGACTTCTAGTAGGCCAATAATTATAAAAAATTCAGTGCCTCAAAGTCATCAGGACTCATAGTCTTACAAGTCCAAAAAAGGGATCAACACAACTTCAAGTACTACCAAAGAATAAGACACTTATCTACAAACCTCACAAATCAAAGGAGACTCTACCAAGTATTCTTTCATGAGACCAGGCACCTTCAACTTGGAGGCATTGTAGTAAACGAAGGAAGGATTGAGTTTTAATGGGATTTTATAACCTGGACGTCTGAGTCTCTTATTGGTGAACCACAGGCACGACTTTGTTTTCAATTACGCAAATGTGAATCAGCGATACCATCGTTATGTGTAAACACATGAAAACATTTACTCCCTCCTCCCAAAAACCCAAAAATAATTACTCCCTCCGTCCCATCATCTGTTTACCTTTAGATAATATACCCCTCGCAATAAATAAAAAAAGTAAACAAATGATGAGGACGGAGAGTAGTAAACTATAGGTCTCAACAGTCATGAAAGCGCTAGATTCTACATGCAAGATCCAAACAGAATCCTCTGGAACACTAAGTAGCTTCTCAAAACCAGGGATACCTTGCAATAGTACTGTTAGAAAAGTGAGAAGAATGTCGGAGAACAAATCTACAACCAATAACTGAAAATCAACAGCCTTAGTTCCCATCTAGATTTTAATTATTTATCGTCTGTACAAAGAATGTTACAGCTAGATATTTCCCTAGCAATAAAGCTAACCGCTTCCAAATATATAGCAATTAATAACACTAAAAATGACAACTCCCTTCTAGCAAATGTGAGCTAGCGGTGGTACTCATGACCAAGGTTCACTCACAAAGCATTAAAACTGTCCTTGTTGCTCTGGCAGCATAGGCATAGCCCATATGACAAGCAAAAAAGGTTCTTCTGAAGAATCCCTTTGACTCATAAGCTAATCACAGCCATTGAGCCAACTATGGCAGCACAGCCGCATTACCGCATGTGTCAAAGGTAGAGTTTAGCAAAATCAAGCAGTACAGTTTTGGTTCAGCGCCAAAATGAGCGCAGAAAAGCTTGAACTACTGCCATCGTTATCAAAGATACCTCATTTTGTCCATGGATAGCTCCTCCTTTATATGGTGGTAATCTTTCAAAGCCTTTAAGAGGCCGTTACAGGCCAACAGCCGTAAACTTTATGCCAGTTTCAAGGCACCTACCCACTCTTTCGAGGTGGTTCAAAAGACCTTTCATTTCACTTTCATCCCTCATTCGAGAGTACAAATCGATTAGTCTCGCCTAAGATCGTCAATCCTAGCCATACTTCCTTAATCAACACTCAAAAATGTACCCTTTCTCTCAACTTTCCAAATGCCTTCACACCATAGTCAATTAGTCATCCCCAAAACCTACAATACCCAAAATGTCCATCCAATCACTTCACTCTCATTCCTCATTCGAGAGTACAACTCGATTAGTCTTGCCTTAAATCATTAAACCTAGCCACACTTCCTTAATCAACACACAAAAATGTAACCTTTATCTCAACTTTCCAAATGCCTTCACACCATAGCCCATCCCCAAAACTCACATTGCCTAAAATCCCCATCCAACCATCAATAGCTAATCACATTCTAACTCCAATAAACACACATATTTACACTTAATCTCTAATCCATACAGAAGCATTCTTAGGTATTCCGGGTGAACCCTGTCAGTCTGTCACCGTACACCTTCGCCAATGAGAAGCCTCCTTTTTCATTTTACATAGATTATGCTTAGTTACTTATGGAGCAACACGTCCTTAATTCTAATTTAGGGGTGCACGATAGCGTGGTATACTCGATAGACATAACAATTCCTCACACATACATACAATTTCCAGTCCAATCAAAAAATGGGTAAATCCCATTTTCCAAATTAAGGTAACAAAATCCCATATCACACAAAAATCGCATCAAAAACCCAAAAAAAACAACACATGAATTGGCACATTCATATCAAAATCACAAAGAGTACAAAAGATGAAAACTTTAGTACCAAAAAAAAAAAAAAGAGAAAGACCTGATCAGAAAGGGAGAGATGAGAAATGTTGTAATCTTTGTAAATGATGTAAACACCAGCAACTGAAGCAACAGCTGTTCCTGCAATAAATGATGCAAGTTTAAGCTTCATAACATAACCCATCTTTCTTCTTCTTTCCTTCTTCCTCTTCCAATTTCTCTCTTTTTCTTTCTCAGTGAATTCGGAGTAGTGATTTGGGCATTCCTGTGTTTTTTCCAACTTTTACAATTTACATGTAATAACTTCGTTTTTTTTTTGGGTGTAATCTAACATAGCCCAACTTAAAAGGGTGTTTATCGGTTCAGAACGATACGGTAAATTGGATTGTATATTAAGTATATTTATATTTGAATTGAATTTATGGATCGAAATTTGAATTATAAAATTTTGTTATGATCACCGGTCTTGATTGGTGAAGTTATGAACTTATGATAATCCGTTTAGATCGGTTTAGTTATTATCACTGGTTTTGATTGGTAAATTGAATTGTACTAGGTCTTTATATTTCAATTATTTCTGTACATTTACCGTGCAAACCGGAATGACTGAGGTTGAAGTTGATCACTTTTACTCTTAGATTAGGTTATAGATGATTTTTCGTGGAAGTAGTTGTTAAACTATACTATCCTGAGGCCACCAAAGTCACTGGGTATACCGTATATGACTTATGTTAGACCCTTTAAAGGTGTTTGAAAGTAGATGTCATCAACTTATTCCGCTCATCTGAAAGGATAAAATAGTTCTTTCTTGTCCTAGAGAGTTTATCTAGTTTTCTTACCTTAAGGGTGTTGATAAAGATTATCCAAATTTGCCTTGACTAATTGTATTATTATTGGTTATAATAACATGTCAATGGCGTGACAGACAATTAATACATGCAATCAATTATAAACTTTAAACATTACACATGCATGTAAGTTACGTAACAAATTTATCCTCAATTTCAAGAGAGTATAAAGTTTTCCACCTTATGTAATTTCGCTTTGTTCTTATTCTTCTTGTGTTTACTTTGTTCTACTTTAACAAGATTTAAGTCAAAACTAACCATATACTCTGTATTTGAAATTTTTTTGTATCCTTAATGTGAAGTGTTTAGATAATTGGATTTCACCTATATAAATCGCATAATTTCTTAAACGACTATTTCTAAACACCTAAGCAAAAAAATGATAAGAAACATGAAATAGGAAACTTAATTTGTTGCCGTATGTCGCCTTTGTCGTCATAAACTTAACCTAGAACACATGGTAGACATATCATTAAGAATGACGTGTTTGCTCACAGAGTTGTTATATTACAACACGTAAATGACGTGACAGACAATTAATACATGCAATCTATTGTAAACTCTTAACAGCACACACACATACAAAGTATACAAAAAGTTCGTCCTCAGTTTCAACAGAATTTAACGTATTCCCCCTTTACTAACTTCGCTTTTTCTTTCTTATTCTTCTTATATTTACACTATTCTAAATCAGATCAAATTTACGTCAAAACTAACCCTATAAATACCAAATCTTTTTTTACTCTTAATATATAGTGTGTCTAGATCACAAATTTTCTCAAAGGACTATTTTCAAACATCTAAACCAAAAAAATAATTTTAATTTTTTAATTTTTTTTAATAAAATAATAAAATAATAAAATTGTAAACTTGATTTTATGTTGGTATGCCGCCTTTGTCCAACTTCAATTCCCCTTTTCCACAAAGTTGCTTCCTAACATTTCTTCATCCAAACTTCCTTATATTGATTTCTAGGTTTTCCTAATCTTCCCCCTTTTTTAATTCATCTTCATAAATCATAACACACTCAAAAAACCCAAATAATTCATAAAAAAGATGCAACAATCACCTCAAATGTTTGGTATGCCTACACAACAACCCACTACCATGCTCTCCACTGAACAAATTCAAAAGGTTTAATCTTTATTTACCCTTATAGTTTTAATTTTATGGGTACATTTTTATTTCTTGAATTACATTAAAAAGGTGCAATAATTTGTGTTTTTCTTATATGGGTATTTCATTTTCTTTGTTTCCCATTTTTCATTTTTTGTAAAGTTGATTTTTTTGTAAAGTTGATGAATTTAACTATTTTTGGTTGATAATTATTGATGATTTTGTAGTATTTGGATGAGAATAAGCAGTTGATTATGGCAATCATGGAAAGTCAGAATTTGGGTAAAATTCATGAATGTGCTCAGTAAGTTGCTCATTTACCTCACTTTGGTTGGGCTGTGTGGTGGCTTTACTCCTTCCGTCTCAGTTAATTGTTTACGTTTTTTATTCTTTGCGAAAGGTAAACAAATGATTGGGAAGGTGGGAGTATTTCTTTTGTTGAAAGTATAAATAATGTATAATAAGTGTGTGTGAATTCAGAGTTCAATTTGAGTGTTTTAGTGGATTATTAAATATGAGTAGTTTGTTATCTTTGTCGATGAAATTAGTTTGAACCATTGAGGGTTTCGGGTTTAGTAATTCGAGCTAGGCTAATGTATCTCGTTTCCCCTAACTGCGAGTGTAGCTCGTTAGCTTTGCCTCTAGGGAAAGGCGCCTAAAGCGTCTTGGCTAGTGAGTTATTATTAAGCCGTGCTCATGGGCAGGCTTTTTCAAACTACGCTCCGTTCCTCTACCTCAATCTGATCATCCCCCTTCCCTTCTAGTCTCTTGTACCGAATACTTTTTGCAGACAAACTATAACTATTTGTTATCCCTTTTTTCAATGAGAAGAATTAACCACAGACAGCTACAATCCCTTTTTTTTCATTTAAATACAATGTCGTTGATTCAACTTTCAAGTACAATTGACTTTCTTGCTGTTGATGCTGTATTTCAAGTTGTGATATGTTGAACTCGTAATCATTTGTTACCAAAGATGATAATTATTCTGTGACTTGCCTATGGGATATCTTTTGCCGTATTTGAGAGGCTCTTGCAGATATCGGCTACTCTAGCCGATAAAGTCAAATCTGCCTTTCTTGCTTCCCTTTACACAAATACGAAAAAATAAATTTTTTTTGATATAATTTCTGTTTCGTAGGTATCAAGCTCAGCTTCAAAAGAATTTAATGTACTTGGCTGCAATAGCTGATGCCCAGCCACCTGCTCCAACCGGCCCATCTCAGCCATCGCCGCAACTACAACCACATCCCCATCCTCAGTCTCAAGTCTCTCAGCCTCAACCTCAGGTATCTTCTCCTTAATTCTTTTAATCGTCTATATATTGTCTACGAAATACTGTATGTTATATTCCATACTTAAAAGTTCCACAAAATTCCAGATGCCCATGCAATCGACCACGCAAGGACCACCGCTCATGCAGCCTCCTCAAGCTGGGTTTTCTCAACAACAACAACAACAACAGCAGCAGCAGCAGCAGCAGCAGCAGTCAGTTGGGTATGGGGGAAGGTTGCCCTTCATGGGCCAGCCTTATGATCAACAGTCGCTTCATATCCAACATCAGCAGTCTATGGGAGGTATGATGGGCATGAGGATGGGTGGGCCTGGATCTGGGCATAGTGGCTTGCATCCTGCCCTTCAAACTGGTCACGGTACTGCAGCTCATTTTATGGATGCTCGTGCCAGACAAGATGGGTCGGAGACTGGTTCAGGTGACGGTCAAGGGAAGTGAGCTTAGAAATGCCTTGAATGCGAATTTTGCCTCCTATGTATAACATGTTCCGTTGATGCATGTAAATGAAAACGATGAGGTCCTTCACAGGTATCATTGTTTCATAGTAGAAGAGTTATTATTACCAAATACCGATAGATAGGTAGGAGTACTTTGCTTACATTGTCATCTGAATTAGCTTTTGGCAAGGGTTTCGTTCGCCTTAGAAAAAACTAGAACATGGTATGATGCTTAAGATTGAAATATATGCTATTGGCCGAAAATATTTTTTCTATCTTTATTGCTCCTATTGGGGAAAAGATGCTCCCTGAATTTCTGATGCACCATCTGTTAGCTTCTTTTTAAGTAAGTTTTAACCGAAATACTCTCCCCCTTCTAAATACAAATGTCTTAAGCGCACGAGGCTATGCCTATCTTTCCTATGAGAAATTTTGAATTTATGTTGCACCTGGATTTAACAGGAGTAAATTATTAGTCCGCCTTTGCACCTACCAGGCTACCACCGGCTACATTCCCCAAGGCCCAATGAGCCCCATGTATTGTAGCATTGTCAATCCTACCACCCAAGCCACCCCAGTCCTTAGGTCCACCTTCGATCCAAACGACTCCCCCACCGCTGTGTCAAGTGTCAACCACCAGCTCTAGTCACCACCAACCCCAGCTACCACGGACCCTACACAGCTACCACCTAACTCAATTTCACCGAAGACCCCAACCAAACCCAGTGTAGCCTGTTAGACCAGATCACGAACGCATTTTCCTTGGTCAAAACAGGTGGAAAGGTTTGTGGAAGTGGTGCTCGTAAATGGGATGGCGATTTGCTACTTATCAATGAAAATTTATAGGTTGACGAGGCTTGTGAGAAACTGCTAAGATTTTCCATTTACATTCGATGCCCTAATGTCCATGATATTTACAAAACAGAATGTAAATAGCTCAGGAAAACAAATGAAATACTTGTATTTGTTAAGGGTGTTTATAATGCAATTTAGATATCATTTCTAGTCCAAATTTTGTTCCAAAACGATCAAATTGTTAATTAAAGTACTGTAATTCATAATTGCTGCCTATAATCAATATACTATTGGGAGATTACCAATTCATAGATGCAATTGGAAATAAGCGTTCTTCACTCATAATCTCGGGCTAACCATTTTATTTATTTTATTTTAAAAAAAAGTGCTGACAATAGGCTAGACCTCAATGATTCAATCAATATGAACAGTAAAATAATAACTTGAATTTTACTTGCTTTATCCCCTCATATATTTACCCTTTTCATTAATGAAAGACATAATTGATCGAAACAGGAGTATTTGAATACGAAAATATCAACAGAATAATGGTTGAAAGTTGAAACCACTCTATTTTTTTTCGTTGTTGGTCCTCGGTTATTAGATGCTACTGTTATATTAGGTGCCACTGTTATAACGAGGGCTCAGATGAGATTCAGGTAATGCAAGATGTAACATTTCACCAAAATAGTTGGTACACCAGACATAGCATTCTCCAGATGTCAAATTCATCACAAAATATATTAAATGAGACACAAGGAGAGATTAGTAAGTTTAGTTTAAATTTAAATCGACATAAATAATCCCGAGTTTGACAAAAGTTGAGCATAAATTGGATGGACATTCCGATTAGGAAATTGCTTTTACTCCACAAGATAATGGCATCCTAAACTTATGACAGGATTCTTCTCCAATAAGTGATTGTACCGGGCAGCAGAATGCATATTGAATAGTCGACTTCAGACGAGATCCTGTCAAACAATGTCATTCACAAGTTAGGATTTTATGTTGACATTCCTTATACTTCCCAAATGTTTGCATGCCTTCAATGGATTCCAGATACATGATAAGAAAAGACAGCTGATAAAAATGATCACCGCAAAGTTTACAGTATACTAGATGGAAAACTATGTTTTTCCCACTAAACCGCATGGTCTTAAATCTTGGTTTCGGTCAGGGTTGCCCTATTTCTTAGTCTGTGGGAATGATAAATATAAAACCATTACAAACCGTTGTATTTCGATGACTCGACTTTAATTAGATACCATACCAGATTAGCAGGTGGTAAAAAATTGTACGTCATACTCGTATTTTTATCACTATAAATAGGAGAGTGATTCAAATTTATTGCATTATGATTTAGTAGAAGATAGACAGACTAATGAGACTCCAAAGTTTAGCATGTTCAGCATAGAATCGTTTCTCCCATTTCTATGCCCTACTGCATGCAAGTCACTCTTTAACATTTGTGGGATGCATCTTCCCTTAGAATCTACTCGTTCCATTCCAATAGGTTTAATACTTTTAAAGTGCCCCTCACATTTTAGTAAATGTAAACAAACAATCACGAATTATGATAGAAAACAAAGTAAAACGGTTAAATCAAGAAAACAAGTATGATAGAGAGCACTTACTATCTTCTAGATGGCAGTGCTGTAGTTGTCCTGTGAGCGGCCACAAATGCAATCAAACGTCAGCGACTCGGCATCAATTATAATTGCAGTCTAAAAAATTTATTAGTACCTAAAAGAGAATTGAAGAGTTACCTTCCTGGCTGTTTACCATTAAAATTGGAAACGGGTCTTGAGTGAATAGGAGCATTGCTTTGAGGGTTGCCCAAACCAGATCTATCAGAATGCGTGCCGTTTTCAGCATGGACACGTAAGGGCTGGCCATTGAGCTCCATAGGGTCTTTTGGCTTACTTAAAATTTTAACATTGGAAAGGTTTCCAGTAACATTGAACGCAGAACCATTGGAATACTGGGTCTGCATTGTTGATGGATGTGAGCTGCTCATAACATTTCTCACAGGCTTAGACTCAGTTGATGGCATCTTCTTAACCCGGCCAAAATCAGCCATTGGTGTAACAGCAACAGGAGGGAAAAGGGACAAGTAAGGCGATGATGCAGCAGCTGCTGCTGCTTTAACTTTTGCAAAAGCTGCAGTAGCAGCAATAATCCCCTGTGCACCTTCTCGAAGTTGGATGTAATCTCCTTCAATGACAAAAAGCTGCACATGCAAATGAGCTCCATAAGACGCTAATGTCCTAGTTTGACTGGGGTTAATTTATCAGGCCGGGCAAATGGGCTTTCGAGTCGGTTCCACGCTAGGTTTTGTTCAGAGAAAGCTGATAATTTTGGGTATGTGTCACCCACCAGGTACAAGTCAGGTCATTTTTAGATTAGGGGATACCGGTTAAGGGTATGAATCAAGACATGCCTACAAAGGTTGTTATTTGCTATGTTAAATAAACTTAGGTCTCATTTCTAACTAGTCGTTTGGATCCGTTCACGTTTGGATATACCTCGGGATTGTTTTATTTGGGTATAATACGGGTTTGGGTCAGGATAGTTTCTAACTCACGCTTTATAAAAATGGGTTAAACAGCCACGATAATTTGTGCACTTTATCTTTTGATCAAGACTTATGAGAAAGGGTGATTTTGGATGAGAAATTCATAAAACCAACAAAAAATTGGGACCAGTGAAAGGAACTATCTGTGTATAATTCAAAAATAAAAATTATTGAGAAGGACAGAGGTAACATACTTCAGGATGACTAGCCACAAAGTCGTCTAGTTTTCCATATATCTTTTTGTAATCATGCCAGCGCAGAGGTGCAAGCATCTTTCCAAGTCTATTTGGCAGCTGTATCAACATGTTCAATAACGCATCCATAAGAGGGGGACTGGTAAAAGTATCTCTTAAACAAGAATTTGAAACTTGAAGACCAATTCACTGTTTAAACACAAACCGTTGAACTGATGCGAATTTTGCCTCCAGGTGGAATGGTACGCACAATGGATGCTAGCAACGCTCGTTCATCCAAAAGTGCGGACTCAGGTACAGTTCCAGATGATAAACTATTCGTCTGCTCAGTTGACAAAACAGCATCAGAAGCACAGTTTAAGGAAGCTTCATTAACATGTACTGGCTCAACTGATGATACTAATGGAGATGGACTGGCGGTAGATCTTGGTTGCTCTGTAATCACGTCTTGACTCACAGGCTTATTAACTGCAATGCTCCCAACCTCATTTTCATGTGCCTATCGAAATATCATATTAGTATATTGGTACTTTTTTTTTAAACGGATTACATCAGAACTATAACCATCACATAAATTAGACTATCAGTCATGTGGAAAGACACCTGTGCTACTTTTGGCATCATATACTTGCCTCTAAGTGTGGCAAGAGATGTATGTAAAACAAGTGAAAACTACAGCTATCAACGTCTGCAGTATAAGTCAATTTATGTAGGCCTTCCAATATTTCCCCAACGCAGCAGATAACAGTTCGGAACTTCAAGTAGATTGCATTCATATTACACTACCACCAGTAATATCCATACTAAAAAATGACTCTCGGTTTTGGCAGGCAATAGCTCAACGGTCACAGGTTTAGAAAAGAACATAAATTTGAGATTATCTCCAATTAGCAACCAAGCGAACCCTAAGAAGCTCAAATTCTATACAATTAACACTGAGATTTCTGACAATCTATAATGGCTTTTCAAAAGGCCTCAATTCAGCATTAACAGCTCGGAACTTTTAACACATACATTGAAATCAGTAAGTAAAAACAGATTGAACACTTGTTTTTAACACTTGTTTAAAGGAAAGCTTAAAAACAGCTCTAATAACAACAGATGCTATCCAATTCCATTTTTCTAGCAGCTGGCTATATGTTTTTACCACTTGTTTGGAGGGAAAGCTTTGAAAAGAAAGGACGGGGAAGGAAAGGAAAAAAAGGATACAATTGAACCATCACAAGCCAAATTAAATCCTTCCAACACGAGAAATAAAATTCCCTCCTATCCATTCCCCTCCTCTCCTTTCCTCCTACTTTTGTATCCAAAAAAAACCTAGTATTTTACAGCATGCAGAATGAATTTAAATAATTAAAGTCATGGGTGTAAAGTAAAACCTTCATGTCAGTAGGATTACTGGGAGGATCCAAGCGTAAAGCCTCATGGAATTGTGAAGAGATCTGTTGCAGGTGGTGCTGGGCTTCAGTATCAACAAAATAGCTTCTTTCAACTGACTCGAGAGTCTGTACAGGCAAAAACTATGTAACTAAAACACTTTGACCAAGTAAACAGAATCTCTTCTAAGTCACAAGTAAAATTACCTGTGCCTCCTCAGCAGATGATATTTGAGAGCTAGGATCTACTCTCTGACCCATAGAGTTACTGAGATAATCCTGTTGCAAAATCGGCTCATTGATAGAGAAGCCATAGCTGTAATTAAACCCAGACCTTGAAGAATTTTCTTCAGCCTGGGAGAGAGAAAACTGATCTGCGGAGGACTTCGTGAGACCCTCCGATGGAGCCTAAAAACAACGAGAATAATCAGTAACGGTTTGATAATGTGAGAAAACCATATATCCAAGCAAAGCATATAAATATTTATTGTTTTACCTGTTGGTTCTGCCACTGGTGAAAAGATGTCATTGCCGGTACTGAATGAAAATGGCCAACATGAGATTGGGGAATATGTGACCCGACAGCCTGACCAGCTCCTTGTTGATGCATAACATAAGGATGCATTGCTGATGCTTGTCCAGGTGGAAGATATGAAGGAATTCCAATGATCGATGGGGTAATTGAGGGACTATGGGCATGATTAGTCTACCATAACAAAAAAGGGACTTCAGTTGATAAACATAACCTTAAACCATAATTAGCGGCCTTCGGGGTAGATAGCAATATTTAGAATTTTTGGATCGACCATGTCATACACATCCAAGCAAAAACCACTAGCAAAAGTAGTGGTAATGGTTGCAAGAAAGAAACTACAAGCAAAAAATCTATCATTGACAACAGTAAAAGAAACCAAACCCACACAGATAAGTCGTATAATAAATGACCAAATATCTTACAAATCACAAATGGTAATATTACTTGTCTAGGACAACCCAAATTTGGCCCCAGTAGGCTTAAGTTAAGTAGAATTAATGATTTATCAAAAAAACTGAACAAGTCGATATATATTTTAAAGAAAAGTATTACAAGAAAAAGATGTGGACACTCCCCAAGAGCATGTATAGAGGTATCCAAGGAGTTGATCCGTAAACCTACAGTCTGGATCAGAGAGACTGTTCCAATAAAAAAAACGTTCCCTAGGGAGCTATATCTTACTTGACAGTTTAAAATGTATGGCCAGTTGATAATGTTTAAAATACAGCTAAAAGATGTTTGGAGGTCTGTCAATGAATAGTTCTTTTAAAGATGTAATACATGTTTCGAAATATAGAAGGAAAGAAAGATTTAAAGAGGGAGGATTAATGATCAGTCACTACTATTTACAAAATTATTTTCCAATTCAGACTATCAAGAATTCCAAGTTAAACCCATTTCCTACAAAATGACAAATATATTCCACCTCTCGTCTAGAAAATCCTAAAATCTCCGGCCAACTGCCCCATCTGACAAAGCGACTTCCTTGCTCTGCTGATTTATATGCTATTCAGGAAATCGCAAAATCTTACTTATTTAAGGACTTGTGGGTAAGAGATCGGGAAATATTAGCCACATAATTTGTCGAAAAAGAAAGAGGAATACCAAAGAGAAAATACCCAAAATGAAAAGCAAAAAATATCTTAGTGTGATGGAGGAACTAATATTTTAATATGTCGACCACGAAGAAAAATCCAATTGATCCAAAAATTGGGTTATCGAAATCACACAACCTTCAGCCAATCGCGCAAGCGTCTTCTATCATGGCGCTTGCATAGAATCTATGTATCACACACACTATTACCAAAGTATCATGTATCGTATGTTACGTATTCATATTAAATTATGGCGTTTGCTTAAAATCTAAATATTGCACACTCATTAAGAGTGTATCATGAATCGCTGATAGATGTTCATATCAAAGTACGCAACATTGCTAATTGCAACACAACTTTTGAGCATAATTCCTTAACCCAAAATCATCATATCAGCATATTACATAAAACTAGTGACTGCCCAAATGCCCTGTTTATAACCATCCACAATTCAATCCAAGAACCAATCCATCTCCTACATCCACTCTAACCCGGCACCTGCTTCACATAAAAGACAGCAAAGCAGAGGACAAATCATGGTGCCTGAACTAAGCTGTTAACTACAATAAAGTTTCAACTGTTTTTCCTCCTAAAACGAAGACATTGCAGTACTCTCAGGCATTACTACAGAATTTACCTGGCTCCCCCAAAAAGCTGTTTGTCAAACCAACTGAAACATATTTACAGTTCATAGATCCACCCATCACAGTGACATATTCCATTTATGAGCAGCAAACTCCATCCCGAATACATTTCCCATTTGGGAGCATACCAAGAATTATGTAATATTAGCCTAACCAAAATAAACCTCAATCCCTCAACTCCGTAATTCAATTAAAACCTCAGATAGTTGAGCAGAACCAAAAGTGTGGTCAGGTCAGTTCTTAGTAGTTACGGAATAACAGTTAGCAGAGCTAATAATAGCACAGTTGAGAAGATTGTAGACACATAGAATCACTAAAAACGATGTACTGGACAATAGAAGCAGACAGTCACAAAACCACTTGATGACTATGACACTAAACAAATGAACCCCGAAATATAACGTAATAAGTAATTCCAGCTTTACCATTTTACCAATAACAATAATTTGCAACATCAAAGCAGTAATGAACTCTTCAAAATTTCCATTTTCTATCATTTAAGACGGTGGAAGTAAATAATAGAGAATAAATGTATCTATTACCAAGTTGAACAGAAAAATCAAGGTATTACGACACCTACCTGAGATGATGAATTCCCAGAAGAAACATATTGCTGGCCATTTTCTGTATTTCCATTAGCAAGACTTCCAGAATTACCATTTGGTGTACCACCTCCATTAGCTTCAACGAGATTTCCATTGTTCGGAGCAATTTGGGATCCATCACTTGATACATTTTGTGAGATGCTGGATTCACCATTATAGATTCCTGTGTTTCCTCTTACAGCAGCCAGTTCAAGCTGATATTGTTGAATGGCCTGCATGTGCATTCTCTCCATCTCTGCAAACTGGTACAGAGTCTAGGTCAGAAATTGTTTGTTAATATTTATTGCGAAGACATGTATTTCCTTTAGCAAGAGCTCTAAAAATTGTTTGCTGAAATTCTAATCTAATATAAAGGAGTATCACGAACAATTACCAGCATTATTGTAACAAAGCCTTAACTGCTCATATGCTCACAGCCTTACCATTGTGTCGATTGATTAAACAGATGTACGTTCTTTCCATATGATCCAAAATGAAAAAAGCACCTACTGCCATGATACGTCTCGGGTACGTGATACGGCAATTAAGTGAAGTGTCCGAGTAACATAGCTTAGTCAAACCTATGTTAATCGGACACTACACTTAATTGCCGTATCACTTACCCGAGACGTATCATGTCTGATACGACACGATACTTAGATACTTCATTTAGACCAAAATATTGAAAACTTCCAACAAAATAGTTGTATCCGATACTCCGACACCGTGTCACATCAGATACTTGTAGACGAGTCAGAGTAACATAGAGTCAAACACACAAAGTTGACACACACGCATAAGATAGCTTATGCATGATTTAACATTACTCAACGAAATGATACAACCACTTAGAAACAACCAAATTCACATGGCAAACTAATTTATGTTATAAGACCATTAATTCAACCTGTCTTTGCGAGCCAAGCCAAAGCTGATTATATTGCTCAGTCCGTTCTCGTAGGTCAGCTTCCCTAATCTCCTGAACTCGACCCATCCAAGTTTGTGCATCTCTAATCTGTTCGTCCTTGTACAGTATTGTCTCTTGAGCTACCCTATGCTGTCATAATAAGCACATCACAATTCACAAGATCCATCAGCGACCATAATGTCAGCTCTGCCTACCAATCATTACAGATAAATGACTGCACTCCAACGAAGAATAATACATATCCATGGCTTTAACATGCACAACAATTTGTGCTTGCAGCATACCTGATCTTGCAATTCCAACATCTGCCTCTCTTTCTCCTGTATATGTTCTTGTAGTTCATGTATCTGTTGTCTATGATGAGCTCTCTCAGCTTCAATGCTATCATGTTCCCTCCTATATGAAAAACCCGGTAAACTCATTGCTTAAATCACAATGGGAAGAACATCACCATACACAATAAACCACAATCCCGACTATGTGCCAACAGAATCAGACAAGCTAGCAAAGCTCACCGGTAGTTGGCTATTTCTTGATTTTGTTCCCTCAGTAGGTCTTCCTTAGCCCAAGCCTGTCGATAAAAGAGGTATATAAAAAATATAGGTACAAAGAGGGCAAACCCTAACACATAGCAAAATATAATCCAATTTTCCTATAACATACCGCTTCATTATCCAATCTGACTGCAAGCAACTCTCTTTCCTTCTCCTCCATCTTCCTCTCAAGCTCATGTATCGATTGCTCCTTTTCACGAAGTTGCTCCTGCAAAAACAAATGTAATTAACCCGGCAACTCCCAACTCGGTAACCAAAGAAACACGTGAAATTTTCCATCAATCGTAAAGCACTTTTTAACCACCTGAAGCCTAGACATATTACTAGATTGTTCCTTAAACTGGGCATCAAAACTATTCTGCATTTCAACAATCTCCGCTTTCGCAATCAACTGAGCCCTAAGTTCAATCTCCACTTGCTGCATCTCCTCTCTCTGCCTAGCCAAACTATGAATTCTTTGCTGCACAACTCCGTCGTCGACACTCACAATGCCATCCATTTGTATAGAACAGAATTCCATTACATCACGAAGCTCTTGTCCCTGCTGTACCTTAAACAAAAGTATATATAACCCACCACATTAAACAACTCGGCTTTTTTTCGACAAAAACCCGAAAACTAACTCAATAATCTACTTCATCTAACAAATGGGTTACCTCATATATAGTACGTTCATCAGATTGCCCTAATCTCGACCGGTCTAACTCCTACAATCAAAATAAACCAAATTCATCATGAAAACCCTAACTTTTTACAACCAAACCCTAATTAACAGCAATGCAAACAACAATCTAACAAAAAGTAACAATCTTTCTAATACATAATTGCTCAAAAATCACACCTCATTTCCAGCGTTTCGAACCGGGTGTTCCGAAACGACCCTCCATTGTTTTCGAGACGGCGAAGACGACTGAGACATCGAAACGCCACGCGCAGCACTCGCTGCCGCAGCCTCCATTACAGATTAAATAAAAATAAACAGAAATCAAACCCTAATTTTTCTGGGTTTTTCAGATATTGTGGAAAACCAAAACCCTAGAAATCAAGAACATCGAAAGAGAAGGAAATGTATAATTAAATTGGGGGAAAGTAAGTATGGATGAGAGTGAGAAGTGGGATGAAAGCGATTTTGGGAATGGAAGGGTTTTTAAGGGTTAATAATTAGGGTAGATCGTTGACAAGAAGCAGTAAAAAAGGGGGGTAAATAGTAGAGAGAGAAAGTTGAGAGGGTGAATTGTGAGACTAGAAATTGGATAGTAAAGAGACTCCCGCCATTTATAGGGTAACATTAATTATTACTCGGTACATGTTTGGCATGGGTCTATCACATGATCAACCATGGGTTATGGACTTATGGTGGTCGAATTCGTCTTCGCTAGGGCTGATAACGAAACGAGATAACTCGCGAGTAGCTCAAGCTTGATTCAGTCAGAGTTTGGTAAAAGCTTAGCTCGTGTCAACTTGGATCGAGCTTGGGATCGACTCGAGAGTTAAGGAGCCAAGTTGAGTTAACGATGGCTCGGCTTGAAAAGTTGTCGAGCGGCTTGAATATGTGTAATTAGATAAAATCTTGCTTGTATTTATAAAAATATTTTATCATGATTATATTTTAGTATTACCTTATTAAATATAATCAATGATTTGCACCATATGTTTATATGTAACCTTCGGCTTCTGTTATTGAAAGCATCAAAAGAAAATAGAAACGAAAAATATGAGAATAATATACATAAGTTCGAATTTTGGTTAAAACTCGCAAGTTTGATAATGAGCACAATTTTGCCAAACACGAATAAGCTCGAGATCGGTTTGAGCTCAATTTTTGTTTCATGAGCACAAGTCAAGCAAAACCAAACTCGGGCTCTACTCGACTAGTTATCACCCTCTAGATTTAAATCATTGTGACAATTGATCACATATTCACATAAACGAGTAATCGCCCACCCCCCACCCCCACCGCAACCATTTTAATGATTTATAATTTTATATACTACCCATAGGTTCTTTATACTGGTAAAGAAATAGTTATAAAATGACAATGAGTTATAATCAAGGTTCTAATTTTTTCTCACTTTTTAAATTTCATATAAAATATTTTAAAAATAATAAAGCCATACATTTATAGCTATAAAATTATATTTTATTAAATTCAAATAACATGACTCGAGTCATAAATTTTATACATGTCGTATCACATGTTATTAAAATTCAAAATTACAAGTCTTATGAGATCTGAACTTTTTGGAACTTATTAATTAATCTGTAACTTATAAAATCTAAACCAAACGCCTTTGAGCCCATTGACAATCCTTAAACCAAGTACAAATGAGCACTAGATTTGGGCCAATTCGCAATCAGACCTTTATAACAACCAAGTACGTTTATTTGCTTGGTCCATTCAAAATCGACTCCTGATCACATTCCGCTTATCATTGTCATCATCAATGTTATTGCACAAAATCATCCATGACCGGCATTGACTAAACGCGAAATCTTGTGTAAAGCGGTTTTACAATAAAATCGCCTATTGTTTTACGTGTACATGCTAATAGGAGATCAATATATTAGATGAGTATCATACATCATCTTAAGGTTTTAGTCGCGATGGTTCATTTAACTTGATATTAAACCAGTGTCGGAGGTCACGAGTTCAAATTTTGTCGGCCCCCAATATCTCAAGTTTATTTACGACAATTCTTGGAAATGTGTTTGCTTATTCTTGTGTTCGATCCACCTTGCGGAGATTCTACAAATATACTTAAACCTTCTAGGCTCTATCATTAGCTTAGTACTCCGTATGTGTAGCCTACTGAATCGGAAAACAGACCGTGTTGAGTATCATATGTGAACTGTCTATAGTAACCTTTTTAGTGCATCGTAGATTCATAGTGTGTCATAATGTTTTAGATACACGCCGTATGTAATATATATACACTAGTGAGTAGTGACTGCATCGCGGTGTGTCATAATGTTTTTGCAGATCGCTTCAGCTATTGCAGTAGAAAATGTCCGCAGGCAGGTGAAAAATACTCGAAGTGCAGAATTTCCTGTTTATTCAAAGGATGACTGCATATATTAGAAGGTCTCACGTATGTGACCGTCTTATATATATATATTCGTGCATCTCTCAAGCGAAGGTGTCATCCGTGTGAACTATTTCCTGATTACTTATATGCTTCCAATCATGTATTCAGTATAAAGTCGCCATGACAAATCATAGGTTAAACTACCAATTCTCCGACCTTGTTGAAAGACGGATTCATTCAGAGATCGGTGACAATCTGGCCAAAAACCATATTGATAGTACATAAAGAGATTGTTAGCTAACTAAAGGCTCGACTACTTTTCTCTGTTGGTAACTTTGTGTGGTGTTCATTGGAAGCTCAATTAGGTGGAAGACTGAAAACGGATCAAACAAGTTATCTTTTTTAGATTCGCCTATCCCCGAATTAATATGATGGGGTTTCCATATAGGGAGGTCCATGAATGAACTTTCTACTTCAATCTTTGCTTTATTTTGGATGATGGAATAACTAAAACGGTTCATTAAAGTGGATGCGCTTTTTTTCATTGTGAAGTAGCATACCTTCTATACGGTTTCTAAAGCAATTTATATCTAGGGTCATTCAGAAAAAGCCTATTTATGCTGGCAACACATGAGTAAGGTTGAGTACATCTGACCCCCTTGTCCCGCAATTTGCTTGAGCTGTTGCGGCACTGAAGTAATGTTGTTATTTGTTGTTATTAAGTTGTGTGATCCCATATGTTCCAACTATGTTCCAATGAATTTGGAAGTTTAACCCACACCTTATTATGTTCCTTTGCTGAAATTTAACTGTGATTTTTCGGCTCAGAGATCAGGTCATGCTCTGTTGTTGGCCTCCATTGTAAACTGTAAAGTTTCCTGCTGTACATGACACTTCTTCAATCCTTGGTGCTTAAATGATGTTAAACTTCAACAATATTTTCTTACATTATACAACACTTGCTATAGTCTTGGTCCGAACCCTTAATCTTTACCTTTGAATGTAGACGGATACCCTCTCAGCAAAAACGATAGATTTTGAGAAGTTTTGTGTCGCAGGCTTACGACAATGTGTTGGAAGGCAACCTGAGGAACTTTGTCGAGGGTTTTTCAAGGAGTCATAATCCTAGCGGAAGTTAAGCTATTAAAATAATGTTCTCACATAACGAGTGACAGAGTATATTTCCTCTAAAACATTAAACGTCCTTTTTCAAAGTTAAGGCTTTACTCCTTTCTTCTTCCCGGTGATCCAACCTCGTCTAGTCGTCTTGTACACGATTTCCCCTAGCTACCAATTGACTTTCTTTCAATCTTTCGCCATGGGAAATGAACTTAGGTCCCACATCATACCCTTTGGTCAAGGATCGGATTCGAGTTTCTGATGGAGAAATCAATTTTGTTGGTTACACCAAATTCTTACATGGTGTCACATTGTCACAATAAAGAGCTCTAACATCAATCGTTTTCGAGTGGCCTGCTTGGAGGAATTTTTTTCTTCACAGGAAGGACTTAATTGGTAGGTATACTAATTCTAACATTGCTTAATGAGTTGTTCATATATTCATCGTAGCTCGAATTCCTGGAAACATATATAGAAAAGACGGTGTCTGGCCGGGTTTGAGTGTAGTATCTACTGTCTAGCCAGTTTTTAGCATCCTCTGAATGCGAAAGCAAAATAGCTGAGATCTTCAAGAATCAAGATTTCTTCGAAACCTAACATTTTTTTTACAGTTGTAAAAGATACTATTCTACTACAGTACTACGGAGTACATTGTCCCATACATGGGACATTAATCATTCAATGTTGATAATCCTTGCATTACAATAGGAGCCGATGAATGGAAAGTCGAAATAACCAATAAAGAAAACGTAAAGAATTGATTGAGTTACGATAAGTAACGTGCAAAATTGTCTAACAAAAGTAGTAGTGATTGGTAATTCACTACTCAATAAAAGTAGAAATGATTGGCAATTCGCTATTCAATATATATGCACAAACAAATTTCTGTTTAAAACGGATATACTTAAGCTATAAAATAGGTCAAATAGATGGATGAGACGAAAAGTAAATTCCTTAAAGAATGACAAACTATAGTCACATCCATCTATATAAGTTGATATTTAACCCGTTTTATACTTATTTGGTCGTTGTAAGTGAGAACAAGTGGCATGCACCATGCTCCTAGAATCTTGGATGTACAATTTATAGGCACCAATAATACGAAGACCAGTATGAAATTAGACATATAGTAGCTGCGGAAATATGGCCATGTCCACATATAGCCTATGAGTACTTTAAGTAGGGGAATAAGATTCGTTAAAGAAAAAAAAAACCTATAGAGCAAAGGAATAATATAAACTAGGTAAATTCGATAAATTTACCGTTTGTTGGAAAACTTTTTCTTTTTAATTTTGAGGCTGATCAAGTCGAAATTTATATTTTTCTAGCGTTTAAACCTTTTTTTTACATGTTTGTAGTTTCTTTTTGCTTATGTATTTGAAACTTAATTCACGATATATTTATTTCAACTAAATTCGAGTATCAAAATATGTTTGAATTATGATACATGTGGCATAAGAGTAATTCAAATAATGAAAAGAATAAGTTGTAGAACATACATTTTTCTTCTACAAAAAGACAAACACTAGATTGTACTACGTACGTAAGATTTATATATGTTGATCGACATGATATTTTAATTTTTTGATTACGCGATTTTGCAGAGTAAATATATATAAGGTATATGTATTATTTTGAAGGGACGGTTATAATGGTGACAATAAACATATGCATTTTATATTTAGATTAGATGTTTTCTAACATTCAAGTACTCCTTAATTGTTAAAATTAATCTTTCCCATTAGAGAAAATGCATTATTGCCTTAATTTTCAAATCATTTTATTATATCTCATTAGCAAACAAACTTTAAAAAGGACAAAAAATTGATATAAATTCAAACAACATTTTTTTTCTTAATGATACTATTTATGATAGATAGAACCACTAATAATCAAAGGTAACTTGGCATGAAAATAAAAGGTAAAAATAAAGTGATTACAACAAATGCTATGTTGCCTTTTAACTATACCACCTCACATGGGTTTTAAAATTATTGCCTTTCTTTAGACTCCATTATAATGGGATTGAGCTAGCATAACTTTGGCATGATTTGTGGTAAAGAAGAAAAGATTATGTCTATGGTTTTTGTATCATTGAACATGCACAAAATGCAATCAATTGGTTGCTTATCTATGACAATCAAATTTATGTGACCCAAGATGTTTGGCTTATTCAAGGGTAGTTTAGGGAGCAAAAGACAAATGTTGTAAATACATCTTATTTGTCCCAAGCTACATTGCAACAATCACAACCCTACTAATTAAACTCTTGTGGAATGGAATTGATTGCATGTCACTAAACACTAATCACTTGCACAAATTCTAGACAAGAGAGCCACTTATTACAACAACATAAATTGTGGAAGATTTTTTTAATATGTTAGTAAGGCTCTGCTGTTTTTTCCGGCTTAATTTAAGGTCACATTCAGCTCGATCAGTTCAATTCCCAATATGTTAGTAAGACATTGTTTTTTCTTGCTTAATTTAAGGTCACATTCAGCTCAGTTCAGTTCAGTTCAAATCTCTTCAGTGTACAATTACCGATCATGTAACAATATTGGGTTAATTTAAGTAGAGGAATCGAACCCTTAATCGCATAGTCATGTGGTGAGCATACAACCATTCACTCGACCATCTACTAATTTACTTTTACCATGCAATTCAATTTTATTTAACATTTTATTGTCATAGAGAGAATACATTTTCAACCATATTAATTATGGAGTATATGGTTGTAGACTTGAAGTAATGATAGTACAAGTAATTGTCGTCCTTTACATGATCACTTATCGGCATCTATTTAATTTTTATAGTACTTTCCTTCTACTTGCAGGTCACACCTTGTTGCATTCACACACATAAAACATATGAACTTACCCTTAATTTGAGGGGAGACTATAAGTTGGGTAGATATAAGGTCATTGCGTAAATTCCAATTCTTAAGACTTGTTGGGTTGAAACAAAACATAATCAGCCAATTGAAACAAAATGTAGGGTTTCGAAACTTCATTAATTGCGAATTTGAGATAAAATTTTAAAAATGTACTGATATGAATCACGATATCTCAAGATAAATCATAAAATCAAAATGTAAGATCAGAATTGACTTATTTTATCCTCTTAACAATTTTTTTTTTTAATACTATTAATTTGTCAGTATTCTAAAACGACTTATAAAATGAAACCGTAGGAGTATAAACCTAGGGAGCCTTCTCTAATAAGGGAATTGGTTGGAAAGTTTCCTATTTCACGGGGTTTACAACAACAAAAAGTATAATTCATTGAGATAATGACAACTAACTTTGGAACAATATAAAGCTACTAACACAAAAAAAAAGCTAAAAAAAAATCAAACTATTATACTATATAATATAATAAAATTATCGTCATTTTCAAGCTACATATTCAACTAATAGTGCAAGCATAATATTTATCTCGTGTAAACATAATAAAATACCCCAAAAGTAACCAAACTTAAAGATCTATCAAACAAACAACTTGGACATCTTCAAATCCCAATTTTCCAAGCAACAAAAAAATAGTAATTGATACATATATTTATAATACATATATCAAGCCTTAAAGCACAAGAAATTATTATTATTATGAGCATGTTGATGATTATGTTGTTGTTGATGATGATGATGATGATGTATATGATGTTCTTCATCAATCAAACCTTGAACTTGTCTAAATTCTTCAACATGACATGGGATTGTTATGGGTCCTTTATGTTTGAATCCATATTCTTCTTCAGCTTCCTTAAGTAGTTTCATAAACAAAGGATGTTTAACATATATTATTGGAATTATAAACCTTTGTAATTGCTCTTCTTCTTCATGCCCTACCAAAATTGCCATGCACCCTTTTGGAACATCTTTGATCTCATACTTGTTCTTGTTGTTGTGATGATGATGGAGTATGTATGATAAATTTAGATGAAAGTTATTGACCATGTTATGCCTTTGATCACCACTACCCATTATATTGCAAAATGCAAAACAAAAATATTAAAAAAAAAAAAAATTTTTTGTTAATTTTATGCCCTTGAAAGAAAAATATAGGATTTTAAATTCGAAGGATAATTGAGTAATTTGGTATTTATATGAGGGTTTTTTGGAGGTCGGGTTATAAGTAAAATAGAGGAAAAGGCCAAGGGTCGGATGAAGAGATGGCGAGGCGAAAAAGGGATAGGGAGAAATTGATTAAGGAATTTGGTATGTTGCTCATGATATTTATGTGTGGAGCAACATATGGTTTTTGTTGGGGTGAAGAGGGGGTTTGAAGGGTTAGGGGTGTTGGGTTATATATAATGGACTTAAGGGTAGAGGATTAGAGGTATGTGGAGGGTAGGATGGTCAAAATAAGAATAATATTATTCTTTGGTTGCTTACTACAAGTCACCAAGTCTTATTTTTTAGTGTTTCCATTCAAATTAAGTTTTGAGTAGGCGGAATATTAATAGGGGAGGCTTAATTTGGTTGAATAACAAACTTTTGAATAGTTCGTCATAGGGTAAAATAAGGGTTGACTCCAATGATAAATAATTCAGTTTCTGGTAATGAAGTTAAAATATAGTTATGTTGGTTGATAGGCGATCTGTAAACAGTAAATACCACTTTAAGCACTCAATGAGACCAGTGGTCTACCTGACCTTATAACGGATAAGACCTACCTTTAACCTAAACTTTTTTGAATTACAAAAAAATGGTAATATATAAATTGATGTTTACTGAATCTATACAAAAAATGGTTATATGTTGTTGTGATTAAGACTATCACCCAAAAAATAGATAAAATTTTACTTAGAAATTAAAATAGTAAAGGGCGCAGATATGAAACATAATTACACGTTATAAAATCAATTTTATAATATTTTTGTGAGATCACTCAATTTAATTTCTATTGTAGACGACAAATCCTTATGGATGACATTTTTATTTATATAATTTTTTAATGTATGTTATATTTCATTATTACTTTTAATAATAGGCTAAGAGGAGGATAACAAATCTAACATGCATTGATGCATGGGACAAAAAATATAACCGAATATATAAGTTGGTAGGGTGAAATGGTGAATGTTGCCGTCTACGAGATTAAATACGATTTTTACAAGATAATAAAGTGAGTAATAAACTAGAAAAGTCTAATGTTGTTTGCCAGTGGCCAGAATCTGCGCATATAAGCAAAGGGGTACCCTATAGGTACATTTAATCGATACGATGTACTCGTATATCGGAACACAAATTCTCGTTTTAGACGGATGGCATCCTTCCAAAAATTCTCCTTACTGCATCAATGTGGACATTTTGTTTCTTATACGTTCATAGTTAGGGATAAATATGACGCATTAACATGGACAAGTGATATGGAAACTATATTTTATGGTGGTGATGCATTAATATGGATAATTTGTTTCTTACGATAGTAATGTTTAGGTAATTATGTGGTGTTACAACGTTGCCTATCCTCTATCCTCTACTAACTAGTAGACTTTTCTTAATTTTTCATGTATAAAACATCGTATACATGATAACTACAACGTGAAGTTCATCCTCGTCATGAAGAAAAGATGTGTTTTTAATTAGGGAAAACATATAGTGTTCTAAATGGTACCGAGTTTCAATACTATCATTTTAAAAATAATAAAATAATAAATTTACTACGGTAAAGATAGTTGAGCCTTTGCAACTTGAAAAGTAGAGTACTTCAAGTGAAAGATAAAATCTCCAAATTTCCTATAATTGTAGAAAATAATAATACCGATCGTTTTCTATCTTCCCAATTTGATTTTCACCGTCTCTAAAGACCCCTGAAGAACATAGTCAAATTGAATACCATCCGAGATAGAATTGTTCATAGTAATTTACTTAACTATTTTCATTTCCCTCCTCGATCTAATTTCTGATCATTCTCTCTATTTTAGCTTTTAAAATCTACATAAAACTTAACCTTCACTAATCTGATTAGATTTACTATCAATAGATAATTGTTGGTAAGTTTAAAATTTCTTTTACATCCACTTTTTATTATTGGTCTATACATGGGTCGTTCATGCCTTAAGTCTCACTTGTTTTGTTTTTTTGTCCTCTACTAAATATTTTGTTCAGTCCAAATTCATTGTATATCCAACTAAACTCAAATTTATAACTAACTTCGTATACTCTGTATGATTTTGTTCAATTTATCTTGAGACTCACTACTACCATTGTTACAATTTCTACCATTTATAAATACATGTGATGTATTGATATTGTGGTCTTTTTTTTTTGTACGAAAAATATTTAGGTTAAAAGTAGGTCTTACTGATTTTAAGGCCGGGGCACATCATCGGCTTTATTGATGACTCAAAGTGGATCTTGTGGATCGTTTTGCTTAGCAAAATTCTAAATAATTAAATGCTGTGGGAATATTTAATTTAATATATTAATGTGCGTGTTAAATGTGTACGGATGGTGAGGGATACTAATAAATTAATTAAGCTCTCATCATCTTGTCGAATGCCGACAATAATGAACTGTATACCATACGTAATAAACTAATAATGTATCAATGTGATTATGTGAACCAAGGACGTATTGACATTTTCGTCACCTTATTAACTCATAAAATAATCACGTTCGAATTATAAATGTTACTGTCAACTAATTTGTTCTATTTCTTTTATATAAATCATTTTAACATTTCAAAATACTCGTTTAATTTTCAATATCTTGTAAATATATACACTTGTTTAAGACCGTTGTAACTTGTAAGTTACTTAAAGTTCAGGCTACTACGCACAATCACATTTTGAGATATTTATTGTTGTTTTCAAAATCGTCTTATGAGGGAAGTTATGTGATAAATTTTGATTTGAGAATTGCAACGGTAATAAGAGAAACCTACTATCTTTCAAAATATAGTGTTTGCAAATTGCAACGTTATATATAGTATATATATTGATAAAAGGAGTATTCGTATAAAAATGTTTATTGTATGAAATTATAAGGAACAAAAGTTAATAATTTTAGGTTTAATCAAGAGAAGTTAAAAAAGAAATAAAATGTGGGCGACATTAACACACCTCTACATCTCGATGCGTTTCTAAGCTTCTACCAAGTAGCAAGAATATACTGGGTGTGACCGCAACCCGTTAAGTTATCAAAAGATAAATAATCACATTTCAGAGCTAGAGCATCTATATTGACTTGGTTTAGTAATAAAACAGGGTGTGAGAGACCTTAAGCAATCAATTTTTGTGTTTTTTTTCACACCAGAAAGATCTTTCATATTGTAAATAATAAGTGCCTAATACGGTGATACTGAGATTCTATACCACCCTAATTTTAAAAGTAAAAAAAGTAAAATGTAATTTTTTTGTTTTTTCGCAAACGTCTTAAGGGCGGTTAGGTAAATCACAAGTAAACTAAAACTTACCGAACATTTAACCAAAAAAAAAATCCATTTTAAGTAAACCTAATTAATAATATTAAAAATTTTAAATCATAAATTAAAAATTAAAACCACGTTAAGTAGCGGAAAGTAGGAAAGCGTCATTCATTCAAATTGAGTTATAATGCTACCCACGTATTCCGCTTGGATAGGGAAGCACCATGGCAAACCAATTAAATTACGGGACTACATATCACCAATATAGACTCTTAACATTCGAGTACTATTTTGACTATTTCTATCATTTAGTCTTTTATTTATTTCTCAAAGTGCAGACCCCTTTAACCTAATTTACATGATGTTGATATTTTCAAGTATTTCCAACTCAATTTAATGTTTTCAAGATTATTATTACTCCATGTTGTTGTACAACAAGAAATAATCGGCCATTTTATTTGAAAATGTACAACATTATCATGATGGCGATTACTATGGTAAATATTTAATGACCGTTCTACCTAAGATAGCAAAAGTGTATTGGGTCGATAGTTAATTGTTAAGTTTTATTACCCCCGTAAATTTACTCTGTCACTCAATCTTATACTCCGTAACTAGAAAAATAAAAATATTAGATTGTTTGTTTGTTTCACAAAAGTGAGATAAACAATTTTCACGTTAATATTATCATCTATCTATTTTTTTCTATCTTAATCCGCCACTTAATGATACGATGTTTGACCTATCGAGTAAAATCTCAAATGATAAGATTTATGTAAACATAAGTAGTTAAGTACACATCAATGAGCTGGTTTTGCCAAAAATTTGTGGTAAGACTTCCACGTACTAAATTCAGTACATTACTATTCTCACGAAATTTCTTATATATTACCAATTATTGTCTCTTTTCTCCTTGATTTGGTCTCATATGCATATATTTCCATGTTATCTAGATAGAAAACATAATTTTCTTACTTAAAAAGGAGGCTGGACTTGTTTACTAGACTTCCTTTAGTTAGGGTAGACAATGCAAGTCAATTAATTACACAACCTTATGGTCCTGAGCCTTACCGCGTCACGTTATCAACAACCCGTATCCACCACCTTTGCGAGACTATGACTCAAGTGTTATCGTTTATGAGGCTATGTCTATGACCGGCTTAGTCTGGTTATTATTGAAGACATCTTTAATCTGGTTTATAACTTCCACTGTATTTTAGATTTGCTAAAGGAGCTATCCGTTTTTAATCTTTACTCGCTTTTCAGTTGTCAAAAAACAAGAATTCCTGACGTAATAACTCAACTTAAACAGATCACACATTTAGTGTTCAAATTGGTGACTTATTCATAAGGAAATTGAAGGGAAGCATCAGTGATAGTTGGCCTACTACATCAGTCTAAACAGAACAATCAATTCAAGATAATGCATGATGTGACTTCATTAGTCTCAGCTGCTCAGCTCAAAATCTATGGCTGCAACAGTCGACAATTTTTTAGCATAATTATCGACTGAAACCCGTGTTTTCATAATCTGTCGTCCAAAATGACAACGGATGCTACTGTATGTATCTGACCCCTTATATTATTACCTCGCTTGTATATATAAGGGAGGCTTTGAGTCGCTGGTGTAATATGTAGCCGGCCCCTTATATTTCCTGCTTCTATATCAGGGAGGCTTTGAGTCGCTGGTGTAATTTAGCCGGCCCCTTATATTACCTGCTAGTCACTGGCGTAATGTAGCCATATTTGTAGATGAAAAAGATCGAAATAATTGTGATTGTAATTTGTAACATCGGTAGAACAATACTGAATTTGATGATTTCGAACGACATGTGTTGCTGAAAGAATAACAAGATAACTGAAACCAAATGATTATATCATAACAACATGAGATTAACAGCATCACAGTAGCACTATTTGCAAATGTTAAACATACAATGGAGCTCTGAGTAACAGCCCCAAACTAAGAAAGAAATAACCATCCATCATCCAACAACACCACGGCTACCCGAACACACTCAGCTGTGACTAAAACTCACAATAATCGGAACCACAACGACGAAAATCAGGATCAAAAGTGCTATAATCCCAATACACATACACTTCCTAGACCCTCTCTGATACACCTTAGCCTGTTTCAGATTCTTCGATCCTTCTTTCACATAATGCGAAGTATTGATAACATGATGCTCAATATTATCCATTTGTTCCCCTTGAGCTTCAACCATAAGAGACATATCTAAGAACACTTGATGCAACTCCAAAAGAGACCTTTCAATTTCCTTAGCAGCATCATATCGGCCTTGAATCTCGATCACAGTCTCTAGAACCTTGCCTCGGCCATGCTCCTGAATGGCGTGTGCTAGTATTTCCCCTTCGCCTGCACCGTTTGATATGATCTTTTCGAGAACTTCGTTGTCAGGGTGTTCTCCTGTCACTGTGTAGTAGCATCTTCCTACTGTTTCCTTGTATTCTGACATCATTTTTTGCCTTAGGGCTTGGAAATCCATCATTAGCTCTTTCAGTTTTTTTCTTAGACCATTTGTCACACAAATCCTTGTCCTGCAACACACAAATGCTTAAATAAATATAATCAAAAATTGATTTTAGCAGCCAAACATAATCATATGCCAGTTTTTTAATTGGTTTTCAACTTTTTCTAATTTCGGCACAAAAAGGGCTAACTTCAACACAACACAATTGATCAAATCATATCGTGACCTTACTTGAACAGGATCGGTTCTATAGGCTCATACTTCTAAATCGTATTTAAATCAATTTCAATCCAACAAATTCCGAAAATTTACAAACCCATATGACAAAATTGATTTTCACACACCGTTAAGTAACTCATCACATCACAATAAGAACAATCACAAACAAAATTGCAAAAACTTAATTCTACAAAAAATTAACCAAACCCTAAATCAGAAATCCAATTAAAAAAATACCCAAAATTTAAACCCAAAAAATCAATATTACCAATTTCAGCAGAAAAAACTCTAAATCACAAAACCAATTAAAACATAAAAAAAACCCAAAATTTCACCAAAATTAATCCAATTACCTATCAACAGGAGTACCCATTTCAGCAGAAAGACGGCGATTATGCGCAGTTTCTCGATCCATCTGTTCGAGACGAGCCTTAATCACTTTAGTCTTCTTAAGAACAGACACAATATCAGCATTAATTTTTCCTCTTAAACCCTTCAAAGCTTCAGGCTTATGAAGTGATTTACTCTCCTCATTCGCCGACTCAAGTGTCGTCAAAATATCCTGAATTAAACCCATCTCTATCTTCACCTTCTCCGCCTCCTCCAAAAAGGCCTCCATTTTCGGGTCCGAGTTAGTCCCACCAATACCCATCTCAAGATCCTTCTCCTCGTCTTTAGCCGCCCCCTTTTTAAGGTCGACGTAGCTTAAAAACGACTTTGTCATCAAATCATTCATTTTTCCCTGCAAACATGAAATAAAAAATACAAAATTGTTAGTAATTTTTGGAAATATTACTCGATTTTGAAATCGTAAAAACGGGTTTTTTACGGGTTTCGTACCTGATATAGTGAAGTTTGTTGTTTGTTGTTTGTTGTTGAAGATGTTAGTAATCTGGGATTGTTGATCAAAGAGAGAAGTAGAAATATGATGATTTGTTTGTTGTTGATCAAATGAGAAGAGAAAATGGAAGGTTTTATGTTGTAAAAGGAAATATGACCGTTGGAAAATTTAAGCTTTAGGTGGGAAGGTTATTTGAACGTTATAATAGGATATGAAATTACTTAAATGCCCTTGAACTTGGTTATTGACATGAGGTATATGATTCATGAATGTAGTAGCCGTTATGATGTGATGGGTTGGTTAAGTTAATAGGTTAAAAGGGTTTGTTGTGTTTGGGCTTTAAATAATTTGTTGTATTGGGCTTCAAGATCCTTGCATAACTTATCAGTTATCAGTGGCAAATTCTCGTTTAAGACTGGTCAACGCATTTATTATAGGCAAATTCTTGTTTAAGATTGGTCAAATCCATCTTGAGTTGAGTTAAATATGTTCATTTGGGATGGATAAGATAACAGCATAATTTATTGGGAAAAATGAAATTTGTCCTATATACCCTATGTCGGAAGATATTTAACCTGTTTCGTTATTAAGACGGATGTATTGACATATTCTCTTTTAAGAATGGTTTGTGTCGGGTCGTTCTTGAGTCGGGTTGGATTAGTACAAGCCATTATCTAGTCAAGCTATGAACATATCTATTATCAAAAGCTATGAACATAACTATTATCTAATTTTTACAATTTTTGATGGATAATTTCATGCTAAAGTAATTAAATCTTAAGTGAAGGAATATATAATAGTTTTATTTAAAATGATGAAAATGTCAATTTAATCCTATATGGGTGATCATTGCTTTGTGAGAGGGATTCGACCCGTCACCCATTGTAGACATATATGCCCGTTTAGAATGAGATATCTGAAATGTAATAATAGAACTTTAAAGAGGATGAGCTCTATCCTTGAACACTTAGGTTAACTGGTAAGATGTTGTTTTTATCATAATTAGAGGTCCTGGGTTCAAGCCATATTAATGCAGACATGCATAATAGTCTTAAAACTTATGAGGAAGAATTTTATCGCCTTTGTAATCTCGAGTGAAAACTTAAGCTAAAGAAAATGTTAAGTGAGATAACATCTTACAAAAGAATAATATCTCCTCATCTAATAGTTACCGAGAAGAGAAGTTTGGAGAGACATTCTTATAAGAAAATTCCCAATTGATTCGGATGAATCTTTGATCCGTTTATCTCTGCAGAATACAATGCTATTAAAACTTAAGAAAGAGCTTCTCATTCTTGTGGTTTCTTTGGGCGGAAAAACTTAACATACGAAGACTGTAAAGGCGTATAGTTTTTTTTGCGGAAACCACAGTTATCGAAAGAAACTACTACCTTTGATCTTTCCCTGTAATACCCCGACTCAAATCCTGGGCCGAGAGCGGTCACTTACGGTAGCTCGTCAGGCTGTGTACATGGCCCACAAATCAACATATGTACTTTCCAGCGCATTTTGACCTCACTCATGTGCATCCCGGGAACCTTTCAGGTGGTCACCCATCCTAAGACTACTCCAGCCAAACGACATGCTTAACTGTGGAGTTCTTTCGCATGCATAACCAAAAAAGAAAGTTTACTTTGTTGATATGAGTATGTAGTACCTACAATCCCTTTAAGCAATAATTAGATTTTAAGCTTATCAATGGACTTGTTCAACGAGCTACTCCACATATGAAGTATTACGATCCCAATCAATAGTTTAAATTGAAGAAAAACAATACTTCACCTAATTCAATATCTTCTTGACACTTTTTCAGAACACTAAATAACAATAATGTCAAGATTATGTTTTGTCACAAGAAGTTCAATATTTATTCGAGTATATCTTATGTAAGAACTCTTTTGCTTCCCCTAAGTTCATTTTATGGCTCCGTCACTCTAGATAAAGCGATCACTAACAAGCTAATTAATCAAATATTTTGAAAAGATCAAATATGAAAAAATATTGTATCATCTTATTGCAGACAAGTTCATCATATCAAAATGAAGAATTTTACTCATAAAAGAGATGTTATGTTTATAGAAAAGGGAGCACTTTAATTGAAAAGGGAGCATTTTAATTGAAAAGCTAGGGCTATTAACAAGTCTAAAAACAATCAAAGATACCTCTCTTTCCCATAAAGATTAGTGAAATGTAGTATCCTCTTGTTTATAATATTTGGCTCTCCTCAAGTTTTACGCATGCTACAAAGTCTTTATAAATAGATAAGGAAGCAACCCAAAATCAACATATGACTTGTACTAATAAGATGAATGTAATTTATGTAAATTTGTTTTTTTTTTCATCAAGAAGAATCCTTTCAACGAGAAACAATGTCATCTAAATCAGTTTGTGAAATCGATAATGGTTACATTCACGCCTTGGATTCAAAACCAATCAACATTAAAAATTTGTCTTTCTATCGGAAACCATTTAAACACGTATGAAAGACGACTCATCACATTGTCACGTACTCATGTAAATATGTAATAGATAAGATGAAGGTATTAGCCTATAAGGTCATTAGGCCTCTCATCGTATCGCATCGATCATTAGGAACCACAAAGGTAAAAGAAAATGTGGGCTCTTGAACAAATCAAGATTTCCAAAAGACTTAAATTGACAATAATTCAAATCTAAGAGATAAACCAGATATTCATGATCTCATCTGAAACCAAAATGTTAGTAAATCTCATTTAAGACGAGTATATATTCACATTAAGATAGAAAAAAGGGAAATCAGAGAATAAAAATAAGAAAAGAGTGTGTGGCATCTTTCTTTGAACAGAACCCGAGCTAATTATATGCAGCTCAATTAAAACGGATCAAATACTCACGTGAGAAGACTAAAAACATAGAATGCATAAGAAAAAGTAAAAATTTGTCCTATATATTCATGTGAGAAAACTTTGACCCGTTTTAACTTTGATGAATACCTTCGCTTTATTTATCGCTTTAAATAAGACTAACTGAAATAAAAGTATCATGATCTAGTACACCTTGATATCGTCAAGATAAGGATCATGTATGATCCATTAAAATGACAGCTGCTAGAATAATTGATACCACACCGTAACGTATTATCATATAAATCCATATGATCATAGCAATCACAATGTGATAAAATTCGAGTTTGGTGTGGTGGTTGCTCACCTCACCCCTTAACCAACCATGAGGTCAAGAGTTCGATCCCTATCTTCGCAAACGAAGCAAACTCTTTGGTCAGCCGTCACCCACGACGAAGGGATTATACATTGTTGTCGTGGACACTCAATTTACACCAATAAAACATAAAAAGTCAAGATGAATCAATTTTGCTGAAACAACAGGAAAAATCAAGGAGAGTAGATGAAGAATTAGTGAAACAAATGAAAACCCTAGAGTTGGAATAACAAACAACCAAACAAAACATAAGAAAACATTCAAAAGGAGTCATGATGATAAAATCATACTTCCAATGATGAAATCTAGGTTTTTTTTACTAAACAGTCAATTTTGACTGACACTTGAACTCCCAGATCTATTTGTTATCATAACTTGCGTTGAATTTTACAACAATAAAACAATTTACTGCAATGATGAAATCACTACTACTACTACAATTTCACATAATTTACTGTCAAAAAATAAGATAAATACAAATAAAATAAATGCTGTGTTCACCTTTTCATCATTACACTAATCCTAACAACACATCCTCATCTATGAGGGACATACTCGTCACAAACTTAGATGAGTAGATATCCGTCACAAGGGATACTAACTGAACCTTCGCCCACAACCACCAAAACCCTTCTTTATTACCAATAAATTTATCAAATATTATCACACAAATTAATTACCATCATGAAGAATTATGGAAAAATACAGCAAAATTAATGGATTAAAAAGGATTTTAGATCTTACCCATTTAAAAATAATCAAATAAGATTATAAGTTGAATGTTTTGAATGGATTTGGAAGATCAAATTAAGGGGAATGAAGCCTGGTCCGAAAGCAAGATAATATAACAATAATAATAATAATAATCATAACAATAATAATTATGATTGTAATTAATTAATTATCATATAATTATCATGATTATTAGCAGCCTTCGAGCCTAGACAACATTCCCCTCAAAAATCGAGCTTCCAATAATCTTGTCATATATTGCAATAATTGTGATGTGAATATAATGTGATTAGGATTTAGGATGAGGTTTAAGATGAAGTAATTAAGATTGGTAAATAGTAAAAAGATGGAGTGAATTTAATTGGGTTATGTGAGGTGAAACAGAGGACATAATGATGAGGTTAATAATTAGAGAGAGTGAGGGAAAATATGAAGGAAGTGAAAGATATAGGAAGGGAGTGTATAGGACACTAGGAAAGTGTCCCCTAATTTACAGGGAGTTGCTCTACAAGTGTACAACTACAAGCACCCTTAATACTTAGTCTTACACCCGATAATATTAAGTTGACTCGATATGAAATGACTCGATATTTGAATTAAGTACTCTATATTTAAGTTTGAGTAGTAAATTAAGTTTATTCGATCTAAATGTTTATTATTATTAACTGACCATTTTCGTTAGTAATTAGATAATACGAGATCTGAATGTAAAATGACCCGACTACTAGATAATAGAACTGTAATTAATTAGACGATATCGAGGAGAATTTGTAAATTTAAAATCCATTTACTTATCAAAGCTAACTTAGCCTAAATCTATATTATTAGTAACCATTTTATGATGATTTATTTCCATCGCTTACCGATATTTTCTATACTAGTTTGTAATAAGGTTTGAATCATTAGTGACGTTATGATCACTCTAATGACTATATTTTTCATAATAACACGCTTTTACAGTAGATTATTGTAGACTATTTTCATGTAAACATTTACATACATACTCCGTATAACCAAGTAGGGAAGAAGCTAAGCACGAATCGTTCAAGCCTTTGGCCTGAGTGGTTTTTTATTTCGAAAACAAATATACACAATATATTTATTTTCAATAAAATAAATATGATCATAAATATAAATAAGATTGATGTTTAGGTCTTACGTTGAATTTGTTCCTAGTTACGTCCATGTAACCAGAAGGAACCTAACTACTAGTAAAGGGTAACACTCGCTACCCCAAATTTATAAAAAATTGGTTAAAATTATCGATTGTGCTACCCTAATGTTCTTAACTATGGACCTTAATATAAGTATAAAACAATATAAAGAAAATTCACCAGCTCAAAATTTTATTTCTAAGTTCATTCTTGCATGCAACCAAATAAGAAAATTAAAATTAATAAATGACATATAGGGATCAAAGTTGTTATATCCAGAGTAAAACTAATACAATTGACAAAATAACGAAATAAGAGTTGGATTTTGTTTTTGGTAGACGTCGATGTACAGTGATTATATAAGTAGTGACATACGAAGTAGTAGGCTATGTTAGTATGTTACTCCGATTCTTTTAATTTTCTCACGTATTCGTGTCCGACACACGGACATGAATATGACATTTGGACACCTCATTTTAGACCAAAATATGCATATTTTTTTTAAAAAATAGCCGAAACTGATACTTAGACCCACACCCGTGTCGGATATTCCTAAACGAGTCATAGTAACATGGGTAGTAGGTACTAGGCATACACAAATTCTTATCATATTCTCTCACAAAATACCCATCAAGAGTGAGTGGAGAAGCACATGGGGGTGCTCACCTTGTCCCCTCTACCCATTTTCTATCACAAAATACCTGTCGCAAGATCCGACCCGTCTTAAGCAAGACCTACTGCTAGGTATATAGTGGTTAGTTTTGTTGCATGCAATTAAATTGTGTAAGTCAAGTCAACTAGTGTCATTGTTGTTAGCCGACTTTTCTTTGCTACTTTATCGCACGAGTCGAAAATCATTAAAGGCTCTTCCACTTTAAAGTACGATCCCGGTTGATTTCTTCTTCCTTTTTCCAATTATATGTTTTCTTTCCAAAATTCGACTTGTTTATCAAGTTTCATCGTATAAAGGATATAACTTGACCTATAAAGTCTAAAGATCAAAGGGAATTGACAAATGAATTAGTAACTTCATTGCATGCAAGCTTTGGGTATTACAAGTATAAAAAATTGCTATACACCTTTTTTTTATACATTATCTGGTATCTTTTACTCTTACAACCGATTAAAATATCATATATTTTGCCTCATCTACTTGTCATCCGACCCCACACGATATATATTAGTTTAATCGTTTATGAGAGGGAAAAAGGGCGAAAGAGAGAAGGTACATAACATCCCTCACAAGTATATATCGTTGATATAGTAAATAGTTGTGTTATAACTTAGAAGGAACAACGAACAACATTTCTTGTTTAAACGGTCTTATTTAACTTAAGGCAACATGCATTCACAATCGGTTAAAACAATGACGGAAATAAAAAGAGATTGTGATTTGTAAGAGATTTTAAGTTAAGGCGGTATTAAGCAAGACCAATGAAAACTAGTTTAAAACATACAAATCCTCAAATTAAAGTGATCCTAATTATTCCTACCTAACCCAAATCTGAATTAATTAAACAAGATAGTACATCGAAAAAGTTTACATGAGCAATCTAATACTCCGTATCTCTATTTACCAAAAAATAATGAAAGTCGCTTAAACATAAGCTTATTCAAGAAATCATAGTAAATTTTATATTCCCTGCATACGAAAATAATCTTCTTAATTTGATTTGCTCAGTCTCCAACACACCATTTAACTTGGTTTTTCTACATTTATATTTCAATTTTTTAATCAAAATATATGAACAAAATACCTTTTTAACGATATAAATATTTTATTATTATGCTTTTGCTTTGTTAAACTTTTTCTTGAAGATCAAACTCAGGAGACAATAAAAATGGCAGTAAGTCTCATTAAAGACGGGTATATCCGTCTTCAATGATGAAAGGTCGAGTTGCCTCTCACCACGAGGCAAGTGAAAATCGACTTGGTTTTCCACTTGCTTCTTTATGAGAGACAATCTTTTCATTGAAAACGAATATGTCCGTCTTAATAAAAGTTAATGTAAAAATGGAGGAGTTGAGGTCCTTAACAGAAAATAATACGGAAGTTCGAGTCCTTGTCTTATCATTAACTCAAACATGGAGGGACTACCTTAACTCAATCTAGATGACCTGGCCTATGAGGTTCTATTCTAGTTACTCTACTAGTGTTGGGTATGGACTCAATTGGGCCGGCCCAACAGTTGAAGCATAGACAAGGCTTACTAAGATGTAGAGATGGACCGTGGAAAACAGCCTACTCAATTTCCTCCACGCATATAATTCTAGACACAAAATTTGTTCCTCGGATAGTATTACATGTAAGATTAAGTGAGGTGATAATTAGCGGGCTCGGACGGAACATGGAAAGTTCTAAACTTGAAAACAAACTCCGGCAAACCTGATTTAATTACCTTTGTTCGTTATAGCAGGCCTAACTTAATTGTCCAACTACACCCATCAAAATAGGGGGGCTTACGTGCGGGTTCGTGGGCTCAAAGTATAACAAAAAAAACCGTTTGTTAACCTAAATATAAACTATCTACTACCAAAAATAAAGTAGGTTTTCGATTTTTTTGAGCTCGACTTTATTTTGCAAGTTAAAGTAGGTATTTTTTATTGTTATAATAGATTTTGTTTTTATCTTATTAAAGTTGTCATGTAGATAAAAGCATGAAATTGTTTTTTAAGCGGGCCTATCAGGCCTGCCCAAGGATATTTCTCTTGGTCTATACATGCCCCTTAAACTTAGCGTGCCAATTTTTGTTGTCCATTGTCAGTTATTTTAATATATTTTTGTGACTAAGCCCGCTTAAATAGCTGGCCAAGTGAGATGGGTCAAACGGCCCGGCCTAGCCAACACTTAATCAGCTCCAAGTAATAAATCTAAAAGTCGACAATTTATTAAATATATACGATGTATTTATCAACAACGCTAACATGTTTAAATAGGTTTTTTTACAAGTATTTTGCTATATAGGATTAATCCCTATTCCATACATACATTCGTTTGTTTACATTGATTAAAAGTGCTTAAAAAACATTAGAAAAAAAAGTGTAAACAAATAAATGAGTTAAAGTTAATACCTATATAATTTGATTTTTTTTGTTACAAAGTAAATCTCAGAAGATAGACATATCCGTCTTCACTGAAAAGGGGTCAGGTTGCCTTTCACAAATAGGCAAGTGGGTATCCGCTTAGTTTTCCACTTGTCACTTTGTGAGAGATAATCAGACCCATTTTCATTGATTATGTTTTCATTAAAATCATATATACCCGTTTTCGATGAGAATTTGGGAACGGTTTATTAGAAACGTAATTTTATGGAAATGTACTTGTTCAATATTAATCTAGTCCACTTTATCCAAAGTTGATCGAGGAGACAAGAAATCAGCTGATATTACACGTGCTAATTGAGTACTCGATCCTTAGGTAATGGAAGTCAAACATAGTAAATTAATATATCTAATCATATGATCATCTAAGCATCGTTTTTGTTCAAACAATTAAGGACACGTTCAAGTTACTACTTTCCTAAGTTTATTAAATGCATCAATTCTGATGAAGTAACTCTAGATAATTTCTCAAGCTTCCTATAAAAAATTTGCTACTACTAAATAATAGCGCGATTATACAATCGGTTGTATATATAACTGATGCGGAGTATAATTTATGGCGAGTTGTGACAATTTATACAAATTTTAAGTTTTGAAAGCGGTTTTCAATTTTTATGGTAGATGGAATTTAAAGAGCGACCAATACTCAGCTAGCTAATATAGTTACGGTTATTCTCACATTATTAAGTTACGTATTGAAAGATTCACAACATATTTCCATTAGAAATGCAGGTATGAAAATACTTTTACCATAATTAGTGATAATATCTCATAAATCTTTCTGTACTTAGCTTATTGGCGTGCGCCGTATGGGCACTCGAACATTTAAAACTCACCTCTCGCAAATTGACATGTGTCGCATTATATTACAAAATTACCATATCTGGGTGCCCAATTTATGGACTCATGAGTCAAATCAAGAAATTTAAAATTAACAATCATAATCATAGCCGTTTAAAGACAAATTAACGGGTCATATTCATTAGTAGTTATTGTAGTTTGTCATTAACACAGCACACTATACTTTTATTCATGGTGAAAAACCACTGAAATTTCTACCAGTTGAAAATATAGTCTTCAAGATTTGGACAAGTAAGTTTCTAGGCTAGTCCACAACTCCACGTAATAATTAATCAGCAAGTCTCTCTCTTGCCGTCACAAGTTTGCGATGAGTCAAGTACTATATATCCATGTGGGTAGATAAGATAAAACATAATGTTACTTCATAGACACTCTGCTTTTGTCTTATTTATCCACATGGACAGTATTTAACTGCCGCAAGCTTACGATGGAGATTTGGGATAATTAACATAAAGAAAGAAGTTGAGACGATATTAGTATATAGAATATGATTTAATTAAAATGATGTTGACAAAAATTGAGTACAAAACACTTTTCTTTTAGCCTAACTTGTCCTTTTATTAAGCATTTAATCACTTTAGTTAGTACGTTGTACTACCTTTCTTATCTTAAGTACTTCGTATATGCAAATGGATTACACAAATTCTCATTTGTGACGGACACTATCCGTCACAAGCTTAAGACGGATACCATATTCTCTCACAAAATACTCATCAAGGGTGAGTGGAGAGCACATGGGGGGTGCCCACCTTGTCCCCTCTACCCATTTTCTCTCACAAAATACCCGTCGCAAGATCCGATCCGTCGCAAGCAAGACCTACTGGATTACTCTTTCTTATCATTTTACTTACCACCAACAATGGTAATCCCTTGAGGGGCCTACTCGAGGAAAATATATGTTATCTTCATGACAAATGGAGTAGAATACGTAATTAATTAACCGATTAAACAAGGCAAAAATAAAGAGGTACTGATTCAAGAGGTACTGATAACCGATTAAACAAGGCAAAAATAAAGGGATTATTGAGAAACTCTTTATTTAAGACGATTAAAAACAAGACTATCAATTTTTAAAATGAGTCGTTTTCATAAATGTTACTCATACTTAAGCGTGGCCACTAGCTAGCCTGTTTAGGGTTGGGTCAGGGCTGGCTCGGCCGAGTCAGGTTAGGGATGGTCGACCCTTGAGCGAGTCATGGACAGGTTAGGCTCACGAATTTGCTCCAATGTTATTTTTTTTTTGGGGTGAGAAGAGGCCATGCTCAATACTTTGGACTATGACATGGCCAGAGGAAAAAAAAAGTGCTATTATAGGCTTAAGGCAGGCTGGCCGGGCCTTGTTTAGGAGACCCGAGGAGAAGGTCGGGTCGATCCAAACCGTGCAATTGGCCACCTCTTCTTGTACTCTTTGTTTCGAAGGCCCGCCCAATGAAGTTTTAGGCAAAATATAGAATTCCATTACTGTGGTAAATTGTTATCTCTTGTTTTTTGCACAAAGTTATAGGGAATGGGTAACAGGTGTCTAGCAACCCGTGTTATTAACTTTGAATCACAAAAAAACTCGATTAGAAAAGTAATAGCTAACTATCGACTAATACGCCTAAAAATGAAAATAAATAACTATTAATCGGAACAATGACTATTGTACAAAATAAACGCGGTTATACAAATTGTCTAGAAAGCTATCGTCCAATGATTTCGTACAATTGGGTTTTTTTGAATGCCTTTAGCATGCACACAGTAACAAAAAAAAAATTAGAAATTTTCTAATTGAGTCGGCTCAAATTTGACTTACACAAATCTAACTGACTCAAAAACTACTTACAACCTAAAGATAATTCATATATGAAGAGTGAAGACTACTCGACCTAAAACTACTCTATAGTTCGATCTGAAATAGCCAGACATGACCTAAAATACCGATTGGAACAAAACTCTTCAAAGTATGACTCGAGGTGACCCAAAATGATTTGTATCTGCGATAACCTGAAAACTAGAAACTTTAATCTGGATCCTACACGATGTAACTCGACCCTAACCTAACTCAAGTGATCCTTTTCCAAGTCTATCTAGATGAGGTTGTATACATGTAATTACTTCATGGATTTGACAATGATAAACTCAACCTCATGTCTATAGAAGACGTCTTTGGATGCCCTTAGACAAAAGTCAAACAAACAAAAGAATTTACGAAGCAATTAATCCAATCAAAGAAAAACAACACTTACACATATATCTTACTCCATTGCCTTGCCAGCGCGTCCCACTAAAGACGGAAACTATTCGTCATAAGCTGAAAACGGATAGTGTCCATCTCACAATATGCAAGTAGGAGGGTAAATAGGGGCTCTATTTACCCTCAACTAACATATTATGAGAGGGACACTATCCGTCTCCAATTTGTGACGGATAGTGCCTGTCTTCATTGAGAATTTGCGTTTGCCTTTTTAACTACTAAGGTCTAAGGTGAAGAAAACAAAATGCAAAAGAGTCGAGACAATGCTAAACTTACAAAATGGGCAACCCCTAACCAATTGACCTTCGACACAGTTTACACTTGTGGAATTGGTCCCCTTGTTTAAGATTTGTAAGATGTGGACACTATATTCCCAAATTACTAAATTCAACAGTGGACCTTAAAATGGTCCATAAGTCCTACTCACCCAAGACCATCAAATGTAGACGCAATTGGAGTAAGATTTATGAATATGTTGAGATTATATACGGATCCCAATACTATTTTGCTGGTTCCATTTAATTGTATACGTTTTAAAAAAAATTATAGAATTAAATTTACGGAAAATTCTCATGATACCCTCCAGCTTTGACGTTTTGCCCGAAATACCCAAAATTTTTACCCGAAACACTTTGAGTTACCATAACTCGGGTTTACAAACTCGGAAAATGACGATTTTTTTTCAAATCGTTCATCTTTCCGAGAGCTACGATTTTAAAAAAAAATTAGTCGTATTTGGATTCCGTGGCTAGGAGTTTTTGTATGTCAAAGTTTTTTTTACCGAACAAACTTTGAGTGGTCATATCTCTTAGTCACGAGTTCAAAAGTCGCTAATTTTTTTTTTTCAAATCGTAGTTCTTGGAAAGATGAACAATATGAATTTTTTTTTTCATTTCCGAGGTTGTAAACCCGAGTTATGGCCACTCAAAGGTTTTCAGGTAAAAAATTTAGGTATTTCGGGCAAAATGTCAAACTTGGGGGATACTGTGGAAATTTTCCGTTAAATTTAATAGAGGAACTATATGAAGTCAAGTCATGTGAGTGTCTGAGTAATAGTACTTACTATATACTCGGTAGAATCTTATGATATTCATGGTGTTATTAAGATTAGAAATGTTCTATTTTATGATAAGAGGCAGAAATTAGAAAATAATATAGTTAACTACTAAGTGCGCTGGTCTTGTGATGTTAGTGTTACTTTTACTGCCGGCAAAAAAAAAATTTTTTTTTGAAGTTTAATCTCCTATATTCTACTAAAACAATAAAGTATGATGATATTTTCGTAAAACACTAAAGCTTTTAATTAGGCCCAATTCGTGCAATTTATTCTATATAATGTTGGCCTAAAAAATGGATTTATGTTTTAAATTGAGATTTATAAAACTTTAAAGCTCACCATTTACATAGATTTGTTGTGCATAATATTTATCTCCAGATTTTTATGATGAAAAATTACATTCATTGACTTTTTATGGTACAAATTGTGGCTAATAAAATATAGTATTAGTAAAATTAGTAAAATAATATCATTTGTTTTGTGTTACAAAAGTGCTAATATTAACACATTTATAACTTTTTAATTCATTTTACAGTTTTCATTTTCTTCTCAAACCAAACTGTGTAGATGAAAAATTGATAAGTTGTCAATTTAAAATCTATAAAGAATACAACTAACTTAAAAACAAAAAAAAAGGAAAAATCTTTATATACCGTGCATGCATCGTTCAAAATCTATATTAGTTAATAATTAAAATACAAATTATATGGAAAAAAATATGCACCTTTTTTCTTGATAAAATTATCATAGTAGGGTGCTATGACTCAGATTAAATACCGTGTTAACAAGAGAAATATAAAATCGCATAAAATCCTTCCACGAAATTATTGTAATAAAATTGTAACACAACTCAATTGATAGGCAAACTAACACAAATTCTTATTTCAGACGGAGGTATCCGTCTTAACCTTAAGACGGATACCATATTCTCTCACAAAATACCCATCAAAGGTGAGTAGAGAGCACATGGGGGGAGCCCACCTTGTCCCCTCTACCCATTTCCTCTCACAAAATACCCGTCTTAAGATCCGACCCGTCTTAAGCAAGACCTACTAGCAAACTAAAGCATCAAGATCCTTCCACGAAATTATTGTAATAAATAATAAAGTCTTGCTTATGACTGGTATATCCGTCACAAGCTTGTGACGGGTCGGATCCCTTTTACAAGCTTGCAAGTGAGAGGGTATAGTAAGTGATAAATTAATGGTTTCTCACTTGTCATCCCACTTGCAAGTTTGTGAGAGGGATCCGCCCGTCACAGATAGTGACCGACTGAGTCACAAATGAGAATTTTTGCAAGATTCATGAGCATTATTTCCCACATCAAGGGTTCTAATTCTACAGTAATAAAAAGTGAAAAAGATTAAAAGGGATACGTAAAATAGATTATAAATCAATTAGTTTAAAGAAGCCAAAGTTAAAGTAGACGTTGAAAGAAAATAGTACAGCTGGTTTTTTAAAAAATAGTAAAAAAGTTGATACAAAGTTTTTATTATTATAAAATATAACGTTTGTTAATGTTAAGCAAAGACTTGTTGAATCTTTTTGCCTTGTAATTTTGGTATTATTAGGCGAAAATGATAGAACTCTCACTGTCTTGGGCCCACTTGTTGGCAATGCTTCACATTTTTCTACCATACTTGTACCAATTTTTATGGCAACTACAGTAAAACTTGTAAAACTATAAGATGTTAAAATATTTAGTACGGAATTTAAATGAGTATAACATGTGCCCTTAAGTCTTAAGGAGTGGCGTAGCCTAAGACTGGGGTCTATTTTGATGATAAAAATCGTCAATTGTGGTATAGCTGCGAGGTCTGCAGACCCCACTAACTTGTATGTGGCGTAGGTGTTAACAAATTCGCATATGGTATCATGTCATCACCAACACACTTTGTGGATCTTCTCGCTCGGTTGTTCTCGGTGGCATAAGAGACTCAGAGACTCGTTGGTTCTCGGAAGTAGTGTCTTAAGTGGAGTATAGTGAAGTTAAAGTTCGTGTTCACCAGCATGTTCACCACCAACACACTTTTGTTTACCTATGTAGCTACCATGTCGCTTTAGTTTACAATTTTGCTAAAGTAAGTGCATTTGACTTATTTGGTCAAAACTCAAACGTCATTTGTATAAGGATTATATGTTACAGTTGCAAAAAAAATCGATAATTTACAACTAATTCTAATTAATTAAGAGCTTGCTCTTGCTAACGCTTCTCAAAGAAAGAGGAAAAGATATAATCTATAGATGTCTGGTGGACTAGCAAAGGCAAAATGAGCAAGAATTGTTTAAGCTTAACTCATAGCGAGACCAAAATTTGAAGTTAAATTAAGAGGTGAAAACAAAGACCGGAAAAAAAATCAGAAACTGTAATGACGACAAATTAAACTATTCACGCCATCTGTACATTTATCATTTTCGAACTATTCACGCCACACGTTAGATAATGTGCCATATGATGTTAAATAAAGACAGTGATTTGTTACTTGTTAGCCTAAGCGTTAGACAACAATGCTTACTATGCCTATTGTTAAGGATGTTGGTTAACATCAAAATTAATGACCACTTCTAGACTCTTAGTATCATCATACTTCACTATATAACTTCTTAACCACCGACCGATCTTTGATAAAAAAAAACTACGAAAGTTTGAGCATGAATCCGTCATAAGACATGTATTAATAACAAACTCTTATAGTCTTATACTGTGACCATTGTCCTCACCATACACACCCAATGGTAAACCTACTAGGGCTATCAGGGCGCTCACCGCCTTTAAAGGACGAAGATTTAGCGGAATTAGTTAAAACTTTATATCATTACTTATTCGCCCCTTTAGAAACTTTCATCCCAGTTAGCTTCAGTCACGTTTCGAGATATTGTGTGACTGTCCGTTGCACGGTGAAAAAATGTGAAAAAAGGTGGTGAAAAGGTGAAAAATGCATGCAGGCATTTTGTAAACGAGGTAAAGATGTTTACCTCAGCAAAGAGGTTCGTTCGTTCACTAAGACAAGATATTTTGATGGCCCAATGAAAACAGCAGTATCACTTTCTTATCAATGTCATTATAAATAACCAGTAAAACCAAACTGTGGTGGGTCCCAAGTAAGCTAGCATTAGCATATACCTGCACCCACAACACAATAGCCGTTGAACTTCAATTCAACATCAATTAAACAACTGTGTATGAAATTAACATAAAACAAAACCTTGAAAGGATGGGAATATAGTGATTGTCTCGCCGATCCGACACGAGTTAACCCGTAGTTGGCTTCAGCTTTGTTCGATTGGATTTTGATCCGATCCGACTAAATGACTCATTTCGAAACAGGTTAACTTAAAAACAAATTGATTTGAAGGAAGAAATGACAAAAACCTTTGTAAACATACATGACTCTAGATGACCTTCTTAGATCTGTATGACCTGACTTGTAACCCTACAATAATAAATAACCGATGTTAAGTGGCTCATACCCGGAATCGGAAATTATGCACGAGTCAACCCGTAGTTGGCTCGAACTTTGCTCGATCTGATATTGATCCGAGCATTGATGACTTATCTCAAAACAAGCTAACTTAAAAACAAATTGATTTGAAGATAAATGACAAAAACCTCATAAACATGACTTGATGACCTGCTTAGATCTGTATGACCTGACTCGTAACCCTAAAATCCAAAATAACCGATTTTTAATGGCTCATACCTGAAAATATGAAATTACTCCATCGTAATACGTGATAAAAAAATCTCGATCCCATCTAGCCCAACCCTTATGTTCACAACATACTTGAAATAACTTGACCCAACTACCAGTGACCCGTTTAGGTCTAAACATGAAAACAACAACATTATCCCAGGTCTAAACACGAAAACATGTATCAAAATCGGTTTAGTATTGATCTAAGATTACGTCGACATTTGGCGATAAATGTGGCCGAGATGCTGCAATGTCGGGACCTAGATTTAGTACAACGATGTATATAGAGATACTCCGGCCATAGGAGTAAGAAAGTTTCCTACGAAATGTGGAGTGTGGACCCATAAGCTTTAGATAAACCATCATTAAAAACCCATTTGACATGAAAGTGACCTTAATAGTATGTAAATACAATTAGCATCACTGACTATATAACCCATAGCTTCTTCTCATATGCAAGACTATTGACACACAGAATATATTCATTTATATTCATTATTATCATAAATACTTACAATTAAAATAAAAAGATGATGCAAGGGATAGGAGACTTCTCCTATGAAGCAACAGAGGATGATATCGATTCTCTAAGCCCTGACGAAGACGACACGCCAACTACGAAGAAGAGGAGGAGCAAGAATAACAAGAGGAGGTTTACTGACGAGCAAGTACGATCATTGGAGACGATATTTGAGTCGGAAACTAAACTCGAGCCAAGAAAGAAAGTTCAAGTGGCTCGAGAACTTGGGTTGCAACCGCGACAGGTTGCTATATGGTTTCAGAATAAACGAGCTAGGTGGAAATCTAAGCAAATTGAGAAGAATTACCGGGTGCTTAAATCAAATTACGATAATCTTAAAACTCGATTAGAGGCCGTTAGGCGAGACAAAGAGAATTTGCTTACACAGGTATAGTATTTCTTCTGCTTTTCCTGGTTTTTGATGTTTTTTAATGACTTTTGTCGTTATCATTCCCCGTTGCTTCTTTCAAAGAGGCTCCTCCATCAAGCGAGATATAGGGAGTCGGATATATGTAGCCTTTTCACTGCAATTGCGAAGAGGCTATTAAACTTCTCGATTTCTTCTTATACGACCATTAATTCAAGTTGAGTAAAGATTAAGGTATCTAACCACAAATAACCAAAAAAATAAAAAGATTACATGAGAGAAGTTTATCCATGGAATATTTTGGTTTAAATCTTTGTACAGTACACACAGATGCCAACTAGCTTAGTTGGTAAAGTCCTGGGTAGTGATACTACTCGTGACCTGAGTTCAAATCCCGCCAGTATCAAAACCGCCCTTGTGTCTACCTTTAGACAAAAAAAAACCAAAGTAACATATTATAGTGATTGTAAACAGCTTGAGGAGTTACGAAGAGTGGTGAATACATCTCATGACGAGAAAAGTGAACTTGAAGAACTCGTGACCAACAACCGAGACATCAAAGAAGAAAATAGGGATAAAGATGCAGAATTAGCAACAAAAACAAGCACCACCTTACAAGAAGAAATAGATCACCAAGGTGTGGTTTACTCGGATGATGATAAAAGCGGAAACATGGCCTACTTAGGCCAAGAAGAACCCGAACTACTCAATATGAGCGAAAACATTGATGGGTCGATTATATCACCAGTGAAATGGTGTAGTTTTGATGCAGGAAGTCTCTTTGACCAATCGAGTTCGACTTCCCATTGGTGGGAATCTTGGACTTGATTTATCGATAACAGATTAAACCGATAAAATTACAAGTTCTATGGGATTGCATGAAGGTATATTATGCTTTAGCTTGTTTGTACTCGTATTTGACAGTAGATGAGAACTAGTTTGTAAGAAAATATCAGCATTTAGTGTGTAAAGATTGTAAGCTAGTGAGATGAAATAAGAGAACAATTGGCAGATTCAGAATGCATCTTTAAGCTTCATTTCAATGAATTCTGAGATAGTAAAGAAAACAACAGTTCGCGCATAGGATTCTCGAATTATACAAGCGCAGTAAAAAAAGAGAAAGAAAATAGACACTTATATCTTCAAATTTATGATAATTGTTCAGAACTTAGAAGCATTCTTCCGAGATTCATTCAGGATCCGACAGTGGATTTTGTAAGATTCGAGATGCAACGGTCACTGGTTTTTCACTTTCCGATCCTTATTTAATGATTATGACGATCACTTAGCTAAGATTTTAGACTTGGTGATGAGCTATATCAGAACCAACAATATCCAGGTACTACTATGTTATACTCTAGAGTCTAGACCTACTGCTATATAAAATCCTGTCTCCAAATGATGCGCGAATCCATACAGCCGAAGAATAAGGAAGATAACCACAGCTTTAGTGCTAAGCTAAAAATTTACGACAGTAGTTTTCTAGTGAGTGGCCGAGCTAGTTTCAAGCAAAACCGCTTTTTAGTGTTAAGCGAGTGGAAGGAGTACAAATGAGACCTATGAGTCGATTAGCTAAGCAGCCAGCCTAGTGAAGCAAATTGCCAATTGAAACGTACACAAGATACGTAACACAAAACGTATCCAAGTATCAGTTGGTTAAAATGAGGTGTTCAAGTGTCATATCCATATCTGAGTGTCAAGTGTCGACATAAGTGTGTGAAATAATACGATGAGTCGGGTAATATAGTACGGGGTACGACTTACGAGGCTTATATCATTGACAACATTATGGGACTAGTATCAGAGATTCAGAATATAAATAAATGGATGGCAACAAATTTTTGAAACAAAAACAGGAAAGAAGTCAGTGGAGTAGCAGGCTAGTGGTACAACAAATATATTAAGGACAAGATCTTGTCTACAAAAACTAACTCAGGAAAAAAGCATATAACACCCGTAATACTTTGTCATAAGCATCTCAACTAATAATACAATAAAATACACAGCACTTCACTTCAGCATATATATTTTTCTACAACTATAGCTGCATATTGTGATATGTAACGTCAGAAACTCAAGTTGCAGATGCAAACTTTCTATACATAGCATGATGATCATCTAGATACTTCGAGACCCATTGTCGATAAAATTATAAACAATCTCAAGTTGACGAAAACAACTTTTGAATTAGTTGCCATGGTTGGTGTTTGTTATTGCATGATAAAGACTTGAAATTTAGCATACAGGAAACATACCAGTTATACCGTATACGACCATTACTCTAGTGCGTCCGACTAAATGACTGTAAGATGTCGTCGTGAGAAAGATGATGTTCCTGCGAATATTTGGGCAAAGAGGCAGACAGTGCAAATAATTAGAGTCATGTAAGCAAATAAGAACACGCGCCCACGATTTTAGGCACACGGGTATAGTCTCGGTTTTTTCATCTTCTGTTTCATCTGTTTCGGCTGCAGTAAGATGCATAGGTAACTGACTAACAGCTACTATACACCAAAATATCAGTCATCATAGGCCAAGATCAGTTACCACTGGTCTTCCATGTACACGGTGCATGAACATCAACGATTACCCCAACGCCTTAAGAGTTCCAGTGCCTCGCGGAACAAGAACATCAAATGTACACAGTTTTACCCGCTGCTAACACAAAACAGCTATTCTCGGATGACCCATAATAAAGTAGCGTTAACCGTAAATAAAGAGCTAAAAATCAATTACTATAGATCCATATTATACTAACTCTTGAGTCTAGAACAGCCAAAATACGACATGACACTTGACACTACTCGTAGTAAAGTACTCCAAAATATTAAGATGTTATAACCCATAACTTCTTCAAATTTAGCTTTTTGCTCAATTACCACAATTTATCATAATTTCACCGGTTGGTCTCTCTTCAGCCGGACCATTTTCGTCTAAAACAATAAGATGAGGTTTTGCTCACCATAAGTTGTACCACTAGCTTGACCATTCTGGTTACATTTAACCGTAAAATGATCACAAAACCCCGTCTTATTGTTCATCGAGAATTGCTTCATCTGAAACAAGAATTAGCCTAATTTCACAACCAATTAACCACCATCACATCAAATAATCAAAATATTTAATAGTCATCAAATCAAATTACATCACCATAAAGTACAAATTTACAAAATACAATAGGAATAGGAAACAGTACATTCAGTACTAAACAGTGAAATTATGAATAAGAGGGACCAAAAATTAAAGGATACATGAACAAATCAATGAATAATGTAATTGGGTCCTTTAGAAATGAAGTACAAAACATTGATTAAATGAGACAAACGCAATTAAGGGAGTACACAAAGGTGACAGCATCAAATGTCTTTTGGATTTTGCAAATTGCTAATAATTAAAAACTGTTTAATACAATAATACTGCAGATAATCACTTGTTAATAAACAACATTACTTAGTGTTATGCATTAATAAAAGCAAGATTACGTTTGCATTATTAAAAAAAAAAGGCAAAAATATAAAAGATATTATTATTACCTTTATGTGAAGGCATTCAAAGTAAATGTTTGGCAAAATGAAAGTGACTGCACTCAAAAGATTCCTCCTGTGAATTATTATGGATCCCAAAAAGAGTAGCAAATCTAACATTCACTGTCGGTGCTTTGCTGAAATGGAAGAATCATTTTTTTTAAAATGATTGGAAATAATCATAGATGTTTTGATAATCGGATAATCGAATGTTTTGCTTAGCGAGTAGTTAATGGTTCCTCCGAGCAGTGTATGCTGTCCGATGGTGCATAGGTTCAAATCCCACTATTAAGTTTGTCATACAAATTCCGTGGGGGAGGTCAGGGTTCGACACTTCGACCAGAGAGAGGCGAGGCGACCCAATCCTGTCCTGAATCGGCCCAGCCAGGCCCACACCTACCGTAAGGTTAGGTCAGCCTTGGTCCACTCAACCTAAATCCGTGACAGAAGCCAGCCAGCCCGACCGAATCTGTGCCCACCTCAACTACTCACATCGTCATCAAAGGTTGGGTACCGTTAATAATTTGTGGGATTCAATATTATACCTTCATCGGGCGGAATGGAATGATTAGAACTGATAAGTAATGCTACTTTGACTCGGACAATACTTGGCTTGAGTACATGCGCGCGTTACACTGCCAAAATGCGAGGAGAATAATTGATCACGAGAACCCCAGCCTCAAATCAAACTCAAAAGAATAACTCAGATATAACTTATCCTGAAATGTATCCACCACTATCCGAGTATCCGGCATGAACTTTGTTAGATCTAACACTCATGCAAAATACAGCATACATCTCTGCATTAAAAGCAATGTCACAAGGAGAGGTGGATCAGAGACAGAGTATGTTGAAGATTGAAGTCGATTCAAACCAAATAATGTACCGACAAGAGACGGTAATGGAAATTTTGCATGGCACCACCAATTCACCGAGATCAACGGCAGTACTTGGTTAGATATTTTACACTGTAGCACCAATATCTTTTACATACTCCCTGATCCCAACACAAACAGATCTAACGGATCCTGCGACAGTTTTTCAATTTCTTAGGGCAACTGAATTTAAAAACAGAGCACAAGGTTTGTGCCAAAAACCGGTACCATACCATTTCGAGTGATAGATTTGAAGCCAATGGATAAAACAGAGGGATAACCAAATCGAGGGTACCACATTAGTATTGCTCAAAACCAAAAGTTCCGGAAAATCAAATAAATAAAAGCAAGTCTTACACCTTATTGGTGTTAATCCAGTACAAATAAGATCTAATGTAGCTACTACAATACAACATCGATAAGAGCCATAGTGAAGTAGCTTTGATTCTGACACCCACAGCATGAGAAGGTGCCAGAATATTTGCTGCAAAAAACTGATCGCTCTACTTGATCTTCTTCTTGGGCCTCAACTGAAAAACGAACGAAAAAAACTTATTAACATCAAATAAAAATGCGCCTGGAAAACGGTTACTTGGTAGTAGACTAGTAGTCAGAACTCAAAAGTTAGTAACTGAGAGCATATGAAAGATATGTGCACTATAGGTTATCCTTGGTGTGGCCTACGTAAACTTGTAATTACAGCATACCTGGTTGGTGTGGCCACATTTCTTCTTTCTACAGTTTACAGCACGTGGGTGGAGACGAGCATAGCATCTGAAAACACAATAGATAGGTTTTAGAACACTAACACCAGTTCTGGAGGTTTCTCGTCATAATAGCAGATTCATGCTCATAACCACAAGCTGACCAATCCCAAGAAAACATGTAAACCTAGAAGATAAAACATCAACTCAAGACATTACCCTCCCCACCGACCTCTTCTAACCTATTTAAGGATCTCGCATCATCCTCAGTTCTCCACCCACCACTTATAAAACCACCAGTTGGGCCAGCCTCAAGACCAACAACCTACTGACGTATATAACTATGCATCAATAAGATATCATTTGGTGTTTAGGGGACAAAGGGAGGGGTGGAGAGAGACAGAATAATCACATATTTAAGAACAAAGTACGCGTAAAGAATGTGGGAAGAGGGAGATGGCCAGTACAAGACTGACAATGAGGTGCGGAATGGTTAATTTTGAAGTTGGGACAGGACAATTTATGAGACGAGCAAAAAATAGAAAGCAGTAACGATTACGTGTGGCAGGGTATATGTGGGATTTGATGTGGTTAACAAGAGAAGGCACTATACAACAATACCACTTATACTGGTAGGTCAGGGAGACAGCAAATAAACTTTTATTCATTGATTAAATAAACGGTGAAAGGAAATTTAGAGAGAAACAGAAAACGTAAATACCATAGGATCAGTACTTACTTGCGGCAAATCATCTTTTCCTGGTTGAACTTCCTAGCCAGGGCCATCAAAGAAGGCTCAATAATTCCACCACGCAGCCTCAGAACAAGATGAAGAGTTGACTCTGCAAAATAGTAACTCAAAATTCTAAATCTACTTCTTTACGAAAAACTATTACTTATACCAAGACATTGGATAATAGTCAAAAACAGTCGTGGGAAGGGCATAGCACAAGCTTAACTTATAATGTCTAAAATGTCAATGTACCCAAAAAGAACAGACATAAACAGACTCCGAAGCAGTATAGAGAATTAAACTAACCCTTCTGGATGTTGTAATCAGCAAGGGTACGGCCATCTTCAAGTTGCTTGCCGGCAAAGATCAGCCTTTGCTGGTCTGGTGGAATGCCTATTGGAACACCAACCACAAAAATAAATCAAAATCAAAGCATTTCTGGCTTACTAATAGAACTCAAGACCAAGCCATTTGATCACCACGGCTGCAAAAAACAACCAGTACACGCACAACCCAGCAAGACCAACAAATTTGTATCCAACTACTGTTTTAGAACCAGGGATGTGAGTATGTGACGGCAGTAAAGCGACAATTGTTAAGGTTATGAAGATCACAATAATGCATTCTACCACACTTTAAGAAGATAAGTAGCCAGGTTAGTAAACGGTATTACAGTACCAAAAACGATATGTAATATAATAGAAAAAAAACATATAATTTTGGTGTAATAATTTTGTGCCAAACAAACAAGGACGACTACCATTCTTGAAAAGATGAACCAATTAAATTTATATCCGTAATATACTGTAACAGCCTAATTATAGAAAAATTGCTCATAGTACGGAGTATTGGAGTTAAAAAATAATTTACAAAGTTAGACATTTGGGATTGAAAGAGGCAAAATAACTTGTCTTGAAATTTAAGCTTCACAATAAAACTAACATTAACTATATCATCTGCAGACTACAAACAAAACTTAAGCTTCGAAATAAAACTAAAAAATAGCAGAAGACTGTCTAAGCAGAATGATTCCATAATGAAAGCCATAATAAGAAAAGCATCGTGACAAAGCTTGATACTTTATTGTCACCCAAATCAAACCAAATCGTTTGAAGTTTAGGTACATCATACTTACTATTGTAAGGAATTGGATTGTAGAGAACTAGACATGCCATTTTTTATAAGAGATATTTATTCGACTTAGAATAACATTCAATTAATGTTAAAAATTCGCCAGATAAGACTCCGCAACAAATCCAATCATGAAAACCCCAAAAAGAACAACTTTTTTACACATTAATCGCCTTAATTTACATTGCATTTTCTCTACAAACTACTCTAGTCCGCAAATATATAGGCAAAATTCGAAGTAGAACCCAACATGATCAACTGGAAGTGATCATGTTATAATACCATCGATCCAAAACTACCATAAGCATGTCAATCTGTTCACTCTCATATTGGTGCATCAAACCAGTATACCTCAAAACTTTTACTGACTAAACCTCAACGATTAGCATACCTCAATACAAAGTTCTCTCGATACTAGTCATTTGTTTATCTTTTTTATTCTTTGTAAGCGGTAATTTAATCAAAGGTAACAAAAGGAGTATATTCTATCAAATCAGATCAATACTTATGCTAAATATTAGATGCAAATATACAATTACAATCAACATAATCAAAACAATCTATCAAAAAACATGAAAATACACAACTTTTGCCAAAATAAATCAATCAAATACAATTTACCATGTCTAGTTAAAAACCCACAAATATAACAACATTAAAAAACAAAACCCACAATTTTTATACAAATTCAACAAAACCCACCACGAAAAATCAAAACTTTTGCCAAAATAAATCAAAGAAAACACAAAAACTATAATTTCTAGTGAAAACCCACCATTATTATACAAATACAAAATAAAAATAAAAAAAATAAATGATTATACCTTCCTTATCTTGAATCTTGGTCTTGACATTATCAATAGTATCACTGGATTCAACCTCAAGAGTGATGGTTTTCCCAGTTAGGGTTTTCACAAAGATCTGCATCTTCAATAGACCTTTCCTTTGCTTTCTCTCTCCTGAATTTGTGTTCTATAAGATGCGGCAGAAGGTGAAGTATCTGATTTTTTTGATGGTGTTTGTTGTATTTATACTTGATTTTGTTTGTTGGTTTAGGGTTTATCTTGGGCTTTTTATTGCCTTAGTTTATGTCATCTGTTCTACTTCTATCTCTTTTTGTTTGTTTTCTCTTTCCTTTTTTATTTTTATTTTTATTTTATTTTAATCAGTTAGGAAAAGGGATTATTATGTGACGAGATGGCTCAGGAGCAACTTGAACTCAGCTCGATCAATATCTAATTTAAATTCACACTCTCGGGAGTTAACAAGTTAGAGATGATGAGGGTTGAAAAGTTTACGAGCAGCTCGATCTTATATAATTAAAAATAATAGTTTACTCAACCTTTATAAAAAAAAAAGTATTTTATTAGGATTGTATTTGCATTACACTATGATATGATATGTTCGTAACCTGATAATTTATTAATCTATTTATGTCAAATAGTTTCAAAGTAACCAACTTTGTTACAAATATTAATTGTAAACCTTACGAGTGTTTGTGTTTGTGAAGAAAACCGTACGAGTGTTTGATATCACAATTGGGTTCGTGATAGATAAATCAATTTTGCAACTATTAACATTCTCAACAAAAATGAACATGATAAACCTAACCCGTTAGACAACATTTAGTCTCTTTTACTTTCGTCTTAAGCCTTAATGATAAAATGGATTAAAATATTAAGTATTATTCGACATATGCATATAAGACAAATTATTTACTTTCATTCAACTTTTGTTTTATTTCTAACTATTTAGCTCATTTAAACGTAAGACCAATATTGTCGTTTGGAACAACAACTTATGTTTAAACAAAACTCAACATTTGGCTTGTGAATTACCCGAACTTCACAAATTCTCAATTTAGACAGATATTATCCGACTTAAGCTTAAAATAGATTAAATATATATTAAATTACCTCACTTATTACCTAGGGAATGTCAAAAGTTGACTTTCTTACCCCACAGACCACAGTAGCATTTGACTCGTTTTATATTTAACTCAGAATTAGTGCCTTAAGAGTTAAAACGGATATTATCGATTTTAAGCAAAAGCTACTGCCTGAACTCTTGTTGTATTACTAGCACACAAAACACCCGGACAATACAAACTTAAATGGCATCTTCAACTCAACTTTTCTCCCACTTACCTTCCACTCACTTTCATCAAACTAATCCAACTCCAACATCAACACCCATCTTCTTCTTCAAAACCCCACAAATCAATTTCACCAAACCCTCAAACATCTCCCCTAAATTGACCATTTCACCCCTATCTTCAAAGGGTTTTTACAACTTCACCCCCAAAGCTTCAATGACAGAAGTCAAGTCTCAAAAGGGCACTTTAGGAAGTTTTGAAATTTTCGATTCTGAAGAAACTGTTGCCATTTCATTGGCTAAATATACAGCTGAATTATCAGAAAAGTTTGTTAAATCAAGAGGGTTTTTCACTGTTGTTGTTTCTGGTGGTTCTCTTATTAAGTCACTTAGGTAAAGTTTTGACCTTTTTGGGTGTCACATGAATCATGATTTTGATCACTTTTGTGGGTTCTGTTTGTTTGTTTGTTTGTTTCGGTTGCGCGTAGGAGATTAACTTGGTAATTAATTTGATTACTTGACCCGTCTTAAGCTTAAGACGGATATTGCCCATCTTAAGCAAGGCTGACTGATTGCTTTAATGGGTTGTTTTTTATTTGATCAGGAAATTGGTGGAGGCACCATATGTGGATTCAATTGATTGGTCAAAATGGCATGTGTTTTGGGTTGATGAGAGAGTTGTTCCAAAGGATCATCCTGACAGTAATTATAAACTTGCATACGATGGATTTTTATCCAAGGTATAATCTTTTCTTCTAAAATTTGTTTGATGTTGTTTATGTCTTTGCTTCTATTTTAATTGAAGACTGTTAGTTGCTACATAGTTTAGCAATGTTACGGACTGATCCCATTGCATGGAATGGGACATGAATCCCACATCGATCAAATGGGGGGTTGATGTGGGATTTGTATAGGACAAGGGCTCTACCACCCTTCGAGCTAGCTTTTGGGGTGGGTTCTCCTTTGTCCTATATCAAGCTAGTAAGGTTTCTAGTGGTAGGTACTAGGCAGTAGGGTCGGGCCAGAGCTAGCTGGGAGCAAGGGGTAGCAGATTAGCAGTGTAGCACACTAGCACTCGGTTCCCCAAACCCCGGGAAATGAGACCTTAGCATAAATATAGAACAACATTAGGAAAGTTTGCTACCTCAAAGTTTCATTTCTAACTCCGTCCTTCAGTGGTACTATTAATCAAGCCTAGGATCGGAAATCTGTGTTTCACTCGTTTTTGAGATTGCTTATGATCCAAAGCATTGTATAAAGCCAGAACTTTATGAGTTTTTTTTTTTTACGAATGGTGAGTTGATTATGGTTAGTCCTGAGAAACATGCAGTTGAGTAGGGTCTGGATCCGGTCATTTTGGGTGTGTTGTGTGCATTCTGGTTGGCTAGGGTCCTTTCAGGTATCTTTAGGTGTTCTGTTATCGAATCATTTAAGTGTTTTTTAGGTGTGCTGTTACCACCAAATCATTTCAGGTTTGGTTATTACATCAACTGCTCTGACCAAACTAGTTGTTTGATTGATGGCTTAACTAGATAATTTAAATGTTGGTAGTGACTAGGATTCGGATGGCCAGTGTGGCTGCTGGCATTTGAAGGATGGTTGTGACTAAAGTAACAGCTTTGCAATGTCACCACATTGGGTTGCTGTGAGAATTCGCAAGTTTTGGTGGGATGGCGTAGAGTGAGTAGGTACAGTAATTGATTATATCAGATGGTTGAGATTAGGTTCTACATCCTGTAGACAGACGAGCCAGACGAGTAGCATTGACTCAGTGAGCCAGTGATATACACGTCGGGGAAACTTGTATCCCAAATGGCATAATGGGTCACTTGATAGAAAATGGATTGCCTGTAGAATAACTTGGGAATATCATTGTACTGACTAGAAACCATTTACTCAACTCCACCTTGAAACCTGACCCCCTGGCACAATTTCGGCGAAACAATTCATAGGCCTAAACAATAGTCTTGCAGTTGGTATCAAACAGCACCGAGATTGTAAGTTTGTAATGTTCTCAAGGTCCTTCCTTTCACATGGTTATGCGTAGGTCACCATTAGTACCCATTACATTTGAGAAGAAAAGTTTTATTCTTGACAATTTTTGCAACAAACTCAGATTATCCAGTTCCAAGCTGCTAATATGTCGTGTAACACTTGAAGTTAGTCCTGTTGAACCGATCTAGTCATTGCGAGCCTGGTTAAAATACGTGTACGTAAAGATCAAAAATATTTTTCTCATGACTATTAATCTACCATTTTATGAAAAAATTGTATTCGCATCTAATATCGTTTGGTATTCAGAAAATTTAATCATATTAGTTACTTCACCGTATTAATTTTATATGCTTTGAACAGAGTTTCAGGTGTGCAGCACTGCAGCCTACAACGAAAGTTTTAGCAAAATTTTCCTTACAGTTTAGTATCTGTGCTACAACCGCATGCAGAAATCAATAATTTTCACCATTTTTTTTTTGGGATTTGGAGTACAATGCTACCCCTTGCTACTATGTAGCTCCCCCTCTGCACACTTTCCCCCTTAATTTGACAGTTTTTACGGTCGTCTCCCTAAGATCGCAGGTCATTTAGGGTTTGGGTTTTCTTCGAGTTAAGAATCAAGATATATGAATTCAAGACCCCTAAACGAGCGAGTCAAGTCGGGTCAAATCCTTTTTTGACAAGACTATTAGGAGTCCATATATCAAAGAGTAATCTATGAACAGCTCGCTAATCGAACTTGACACATCTCTCGTGTTTAGATAAAAATTAGTTGATTTGTCCTTAATGCCTTTCCTAAAAGGCCGAACAGTTTTTAGACTTTTGATGGCTTATGGACCTATTTGCATTGTATTCTATGGTCAGGTTGCTAGGGGATCAACAATTTTCTAAATTGCCACCAGCTAAACTTCTTGAATCTAGATATACTCCCTCTGACGCGGTCGTTTGTTTACCATTTTCATTTTAGGGTGCCTCATGCATTTGTTTACCTTTCTATATTAGGAAAGTTTTCTATGGGTACTTTGAACCCCCAATGGGACTATTGTCCACATGTCTCCACTAAGTACAACATCAAATGGTCCCCTACTCTTTCCTTAGTTTTTGTGCCAAAAGCAAAGATAAACAAATGACCGGGACCAGGGGCGAACCCACTTGGTAGCAAGGGGTCGCCCCCGCTACCCCAAACACAAAAAAATTGGTTTAGTCGGCGGATTTTTGCTACCCCAAATATTACTGTATAGTAAATAAGTAAATGTTATCTCATTAATTATGCAGTGAATATCTTGTAGCTCAGTGGTAAAGACTTTGATTTTCAATCTGTAGTCCTGGGTTCAACCCCCACTACATGCATTTTCCCTTTTTTTTTGGCTGCATTTAAATAAATGCTTCCCAAAGTCAATTATTCTATTAAACTTTCCTTAAGAAAGTAAATCCGTATTAACTATTTAGCAACCAAATATTTTCTTTGATAAATATTTCCCTTTTTTTTTTGCTGCATTTAAATAAATGCTTCCCAAAGTCAATTATTCTATTAAACTTTCCTTAAGAAAGTAAATCCGTATTAACTATTTAGCAACCAAATATTTTCTTTGATAAATATTTCCCTTTTTTTTTTGCTGCATTTAAATAAATGCTTCCCAAAGTCAATTATTCTATTAAACTTTCCTTAAGAAAGTAAATCCGTATTAACTATTTAGCAACCAAATATTTTCTTTGATAAATATTTCCCTTTTTTTTTTGCTGCATTTAAATAAATGCTTCCCAAAGTCAATTATTCTATTAAACTTTCCTTAAGAAAGTAAATCCGTATTAACTATTTAGCAACCAAATATTTTCTTTGATAAATATTTTTGAATGAATGTTTTGGGTACCACATTTTTATTTTCTCTAATGTTATTGTATAGAGTTTATTTTTTATGGTGAATTACTAATCAAGAATAATTAAAAAATTCTACATGTATAAAATAAAATTAATGAAAATTTGCTAAATTGCAACATGAAAAGCTACCCCAGAAATTAAATCCTGGGTTCGCCCCTGACCGGGACGGAGGGAGTATAATGTTGGCAGAGCCCATTATCGAAGTATGAAATGAGCTCATTTTCAAAAGAGCTCTTTGGTATCCTATCAGTATATCACCCTGTCGGGGTCATAGAGGGTTCGTAAAGTGGACTACTAATCCACTACCATATGGGTAGAGCATTATATGCCAAAATGATGATTACTTTGACACACACTTGTCGAATCCTTGTAGCTGAGAGATTTGAGTAACATTGTTCGGTGGTAGTGAAGGTTTATACTCCATATTAGGCTGATGAAGGAGATTGTTGCATGCTATGTATGATTGTAGTCAAGCAAGCATTCTCTTTTCAACTTTTACATGAGAATCATAAAATCTAGCACCTGCCCTTTAGCGCACTATGTCCTTTTCTTACGGTGGAAGAAAGGCTTGTTTTGAGGCACTACCTTCAACGAGCTTTTTAACTTCTGATATACACTTTGCATTGCTTCTGTTTTTGAACATGTGACTGCCTTTCAGTCAAAAATTTCTTACTCTTTATTCAGTGTCATAAAACAATTAACTTGTAATTACCATTTACCAAAGCATAACACTACTGTTCATGTTTCTTTAATAATGTTCATTTCTGATGTTATATTGCTCATTGTTTTGGACTTTTCCAGGTTCCTATCCTCCCAGACCATGTCCACGCCATCAACGACACTCTCCAAACCAAAGAGGCTGCCGAGGACTACGAAACCCGTCTCAAACAACTAGTGGACAGCAAAGTCCTAGCTACATCCGACGCCACCGGCTTCCCTAAATTTGATGCCATGCTTTTGGGAATGGGCCCCGATGGGCACGTAGCTTCTCTATTCCCCGGCCATCCGCTCGTCAAGGAGGATAAGAAATGGGTCACCCATATATTGGACTCTCCAAAACCACCTCCAGAAAGAATCACATTCACCTTCCCTGTGATCAATTCCTCGGCTTACATTGCTCTTGTGGTTTGTGGGGCTGGTAAAGCTGGTATCGTGAAGTCAGCACTCAGTGGCGAGAATCAAAGTTCCGAAGTTTTGCCTGTTCAAATGGTTTCTCCAGAAGGGGAGCTGAAATGGTTTCTGGACAATGATGCAGCATCCCAGCTGTAGCTCTTGGCATCTCTGTGAAAATGTCACAATTTAGTTTTAATGCTTTTTTTTGCTCCCTTAATGACCGAAAGACTTAGCTGGCCTGAATAAATGTTGCGAGCATTGAGGCTCTGCGTTAAGCTTTGCTGTTGTGGAGTCTCAAATCTCGAATCTCGATACCATTCTCTTCGAACTTCGACCGGACATGATGTGGTGAAATGCCTAGGAGTTCTGGTGACATACTGACATCTAGTCTGTGCAGAATGTGTTCTTTTTTATTAGTCATCCTGTGTTGTACCCTTTTCTATTTATCTTAAAAATCTGTATCAAAAAAATGACAGAAAACATGAGTCTGAAGAGCAAAAGTTTACGACCTTCCTTTCATTGTATTAGTTTTAGTTTTATTCCGCGTATGTTAAATAATGTGTTTCGTCAGCTTGCTAGAAGTGTGATGAGTACCGATGAGTATGTAGTACGATTCTCCTTTACAGCTGCCATAAAAATGAGCAAAACTTCCACAAATTAGATGTTTGATTTTGATAGTTAAAGTAGATTCGAACAATTTGTCATTGATTTTCATGATAGGTAATAAATTTGGTATTTCAATATCGAATCAGAACGAAATGATTTATGTTGCATGATTCGAAAACGACCCGACATCCTTATACTCGATTAAGTAGAATTAAAGAGAATATACACTCGGTTAAATAGAATTGCGGAGGGTTTATTGTGTACATCCGACAACATCTTGGTTACAGGCTTACAGGCTACGGCTATCCGATATAACGTATGGTACTTCCGACATCCTTACTTGGTTACATGCTTGCGACCCGATATAAGATATGGCGAACCACGCAGCCGATAATGTGAATGAGATCCGATCAACAAAAATGGTAAGTGATTAAGTGAACATTATTATGATATAAGCATGTGTAGTCGTGTAGATTAAAATGTTAGAGAAAGTTGATTAGGATGAAAAACATGCATGAAACTAATTCATTGCAAAATGCCTTTACCCTTTCACGTTTCAATAATAACTCCCTTAATCATTTTGTTTATTTCTTAGTATCTATTTTTTGTATGTATTTTATGGGAATGATTTAAGTGTCAGGCTTTCATGTTACTACGTGATTATTGCAATGTCTTTACTCTTTACTCTTTTCTTTTTATAAGGTACAGTGTCTTTAGTCTTTGGGAATACTAATAGTATCTATGTCATTTTAATTTTGTATTGTTTAATACTCCGTTCCTATTTGGCTATTTCATTGTCCCATTTTTCTCAAAAATTATTACGGAATTACAAAATTATTGTCTCATTTCTAAATTTAATTCCCTCTTTTCCAGTCATTTATTTAACTCCATTATTTGCACAATGACCACTGAGAGGTGAGGATACCATTTGTCGGTATTGTTAATGGATGTGTTAAGTGGATCATAATAGATGTGTGTGTTCAAATTCTAGTAAAAATCTTCTAATATAAAAAGGTAAACAAATGAATGAGATAGCCTAAAAATATAATGTAAACTAATGACCGGGACAAGGGAAATAGGTATTTACACTATTAACCACTCGTCCTTGAAATTTTTTTTAAACATTTCTTAAATCCACCCAAAATAATACTGTACTAATAGAACTCTTTAATTGGGATGAATGGAGTACATATAGGAGTAGGTTTTGAGTTAGATAAAACGAGCCAAGCTAATTAGTTGGAAAACAGTTGTAATTTTATAAGGTGATACAGCGGCTATTCACTAAATAAGCCTAAATTTATTATTGGGGATTGGAATGTGAGTAAAACTCACGTAACCTAATTATATGCATACAGTAGTTTGATTCCGACGATTTTATTAATGTTTTCTATATTCATACAATAGTTTTTAGACAACAAAAATTGAAATCTTATAATGTGAACACAAGATTTTTCTTTAAGAAGATGTGAAATTGTGAATGCAAGGTCTTATATTTGCTATTTCACTACTTGGTATATACGAAGGGACATACTATGCCACTATGGTATGCTCAAGGAAAAAAGAAACCGAAAGTCTTTCTTAAGTCGGGTTGACCCGTCTTAAGCTTAAGACGCGTCAATCCTCTGTTACAAAGAGCGAGTGGGGGACAACTGGGGTGCTCCATTTATCTTCTACTTGCACCCTCACTTGTTATTTGTGAGGGAGAATTGACCCGTCTTAAACGAGAATTTGTGAAAAATAAAAAAGTGTAGGGGACATAGTATAAAGTAGCCATTGATATATCGCGATAATACAACGACTTTTCATTGGCACTTATTGAATAGTGAAACTATGACAAAGAACCATTCAACAATGCGACACTTCAAAATTGGAGCACATCTTCAACTTGTACATGTCTACAACTCCTTGTGTATATACGCCAATTTAGGGTCCTAAAAAGCACAAAACACTTGATAAGTAACTCAACTACTTATGTCACTCTATAGTTATACTCACTTGAGCCCAAAAACTTTGGTATAATTAAAGTAATTAATACTTTCTTCGCCATGGTCACAAGTGGCCAATAATTGATGGGATGATCAAATTACATATTAGAAGTCTAGAAATATTGCTAATACAGATTGACAAATATCTGGATGAACACTAAAAAATAAAATAAAAAAAAAAAGGAACAGATAGAGTTTGCAAAATAATCAAATAAATTTCGCTCTCATCAGATATGGAAGTTCAATGATATTGTACATACTTTAAATTAATTTAATTTTCATAATGAATATTTTGAGAACAACTTTTACCAATATTAAAATTAACACTTTATTTTTTGTTTAACTAGATATAACTTATAGGTAATTTGGATTCAAATGCTCAGGTAAAACTTTGGATATTAACTAGTTTCCTACAAAAACAATCTAAATAACCGCTTTTTTTTTTACTAGAAACAAGTTATGATTTTAGGGATACTAGAACAATTTATTTATTATGTTGATCTCATATACAAAATTTTACAAACGAATCATTAAAAACCAATAAAAAACAATATGAAGTACCAAGTAGAATATGCGTATACATAAAAAGTGAAAAGGGTAATCCATATGTCCTTATACTTCTTCACTAATGTATCCATTTTCGTGTCACATCTTATACTCATCTTACAATAGTATAGTGTGTCAGATATATCTGTTATTTGTGATAAGATTCAAGTTAAGGTGGATACTTGTTAGAATGTGTTTTATTTAGAGTTCATTCCAAGCTACTTAATCTATTATATATACTGCTTATTTAAAAAAAATTATGTTACGAGTTTCTTAGATAACTGTTAAGGTTCTTAAATCTGTAGAAAATTTCTATTATTAGAAAACCCTCTAACATTATAGTTAAGTTACAAGGTGAGCAACCATCAGACAAAACTCACTTTGATTATTTGCATAATTTATAAATGGGCGTTTGGTTCAGAAGATCGGAATGGATTGAAATAGAATGAGATACGAGGGTGGATTGGATTTAGAACTTGTGCCTACTAATTATTGTTTGGTTCACTTTGAATTGTATGAGGTGGAAATGAATTTGAAACTTGAGGGAAAATGTGGGTAAGAGATTATAAGAAATTAGGATGGAGTTGGAATTAATCATGACTCCAACTTCATTCCAAAACACCACAAAATACTAGAATACCTCAAGTCCATTCTATTTCATTCAATTCCAACACACCCTCAACCGAACACCCCTAAAATAACGATATCAAGAATAAATCTGAAAACGATAATCTTCTATTCTCCCCTTAATAGTTAATATCATATCATTAAATTTGTCTTTTTAAGCATGCATGAAACTAAACTACCAATCTTACTTACCTTAATAGAAACTAATACTCCATAATCTAATAACTTCATCAACTCACTTCATACAAAAAAAACATTCCACATATAAATAATGTTCACAAATTCTTATTTAAGACGGAGGTATCCGTCTTAAGCTTAAGACGGATACCATATTCTCTCACAAAATACCCATCAAGGGTGAGTGGAGAGCACATGGGGGGTGCCCACTTTGTCCCCTCTACCCATTTCCTGTCACAAAATACCCGTTGCAAGATCCGACCCGTCTTAAGCAAGATCTACTGAATAATGTTATCTAATCTAACTTCCTCTTATCTATAGATAACCACCACCTAGAAGTCTACAACTACATAAATGAGTTGATACCATTCCACCTCTCAAAGCTTCTTCACCTCTTCCTCCTCCCTCTTTATTTTCTCTCACTAGAAATAACTAAAATAATTTAAATTTAAATATATCTAAATTAAAACTAGAAAAGACAAACTAATTCAACCTTTAGTTAAACAAATAAATTAAATAATAAAACAATTTAATTTACTTTGTAGATAAACAAGAGAGAGAAAAACCAAAAACTACTTGTAGTTTTCCCCTAATTTTCCTCCTTTAAAAAAAAAAATTCATCAAATTCTTAAAAAAGTTGAAATTTTGAAAAAAAAAATACTTTTGTTTAATTTATTGTTAATTTCACTACTCTCGTTACGGTTTCGATGCCGTCGTCGTCGAGCTTATACAGCAGCATCGGCGGCGTTTTCCTCCTCTTTAACGGAGGCGGCGTCGGAAGAGACGGCGGCGCCGGCGGAGTTGCCGTCGCCGTTACGGCGGTTGCTGGTCTTGCTCTTGTCGCCGCCATTGTTTACACTCGTAGGTAAACGAATCAATAAATCAATTTCCAAAACCCTAGATTTCACTTTCGTTGATTGTTTTTATATGATTCTGTGGAATTAATTGAGATTTTAGGTGTTTTAGGTTGTTAGTTAGGGTTTGAATTTGGTTAATTGAATTGAATTAAATTAAATGAAAGCTTTAAGAAGAAATCACACTAGTTCATCGTCATCGTCACCGTCTTCTTCGTCACCATTATCGTCATCGTCACCATCTTCGTCGTCGTCGTTATCACCGTTTAATCGAAATCATAGTAGGAATAAAAAACAACATTCGTCGTCGTCGCCATTATCGTCGTCGTCGTCGTCATGGGTTCATTTGCGATCAGTGTTGTTTGTTGTTAGTTCTTCTTCTTCTTCACCGGCATCATCACCTTCTTTATCTGATCGGTGAGTCTTCTCACTCTTTCTTAGAAGCTCCCATTTTCGGTTTGAAAATTGCTGGTTTCAGATCATTCTTTGGCGTGTCTAGTTTTGTAGCTTGGATTAGTTTAGCTTATTTCGCTTGTTGGTTGGTTCTAAGACCTCAAAAAATTTCATTTTTAACGGACATATCCATCATAAGCTTGTGACGGGTCATATATTACCCACGTCACGTGGGTAGGAAAAGACAAAGACACGCCATTTGTGATTTGTGACTTCCTAGGCTTGTCTTATCTACCAACTGGGAGATACTTGGCCCGTTAGAAATATTTGGCGGATATATCTGTCACAAGAGAGGCTTACGGTTGTAATTGTTGGTTTTAGGTCACTATCTGGTGTGTTTTAGTTTCAGTTTTTAGTTTAAAGTAAGCAACGGTAAGGTCATCCAGCTTTCGGTTTGTAGTTGTTGGTTTTAGGTCACTCTTAAGTGTGTCTCAATTTTTAGTTCGAATTATTTTTTAGCTTAATGCGCTTGTTGGTTGGTGCTAGGTTCTCAAAAACTTGATTCTCTTACATTGTTGTAACAGTTCTTTCCATTTTGGGACACTTGGTTTAAAATCGCTAGTTATAGGTCACTCTTACTCTCTTAGTGTGTCCCAATTGTAGTTCAATCTAGTTTTTTTTAGCTTAATGGCTTATTGTCCAGTGTTAGGACCTCGAAAACGTGATTTGTCGAGATTATCGTATTGTTAGGTTTGGATTACTTTTAGAGTTGTAGCGTCTCTCATTATCTTTGAAAACTTCTTTTAGCTTCTATAGCTTATATAAAGTTCAAACTTTGAATCTAGGATGTTAGCTTTAAAATACTGGGTGTGCTTCTCTTGTTCATTGAACAGTTGTTTGTCCTCAACCCTTCATTAGTTTGTGATAGGGAGCTCAAAGGTCGTTTCTCGCTTCATAATGACAGTTTTCACATTACTGCTTAAGTTGGTACTGTCTTGTGTATTGTTATCTTTGAAAGGCTGGATTTTATGTTTTATTAGTTGGTGCTGTAAACTTCAAAAGTTTGTATCTTTGGCTTTGGCGTGACTGTACTTAGGTCATGTTGCCTGATTCAGATTACCCATGGGTCGCATTCTCACCAATAATTGATCTTCAGCATATTCGTTGGTGTTGTAGTTCACAATATTTGTACTTATTACAAAATTCTGTCGAAGAAAAACAAACATACATATACCACGGTCTCTAAGGAGCCTTCCACCGGGCAAGGGGGTGGGAAGGGGTGATTAAGCAGTCTTGGCAGAAGGCAGGTTTCTTATAGTAGCCCATAATGAGAATGCAATACTATTTTTCACTTAATGGTAAATAAGAAGTGCTTACAATGTGATGAGCGTTTTGGTTTGGTTGATCATACTCTATTTAATTGTATTTTAAAGTTCCAAGGGTCCTATACTCCTATTTCAATGACATGTCTGCTTAAGAATTATGGCTAATCGTGGGTCATATCCTGTCAACATGTCATAGGGAAAGGCTATGATTTGAAATGGGTTCATTGATTAAGTGGAAGTCTTTGCTCTAGAAAAGTCTATACTATTTCTTGTGAAACACTGTTTTTGTGGTTGCTAATATCATTCACAGTGTTATGTTATGACTTATGGGTTGCTAAGAAATTGATAAAGAGAGGTTTTTTTTTTTTAAAGATTTTATGGATGGCTATTTTACTTATATGCTGCTATGCACACATGTATTTTATTTATCGGACAAGTCACATGATACACCTAAGGTTTTACACTTTACCATGATACCCATAGGTTTTAGTTTGTACACATGATACCCCTCAGGTTTATTTATACCCACTGTGACCAAAGTCCTAACTAAGGGGTATAATCTGCAGCCTTCGAAAATCTCAGGGGTACCATGTGCAACAACTAAAAATGTGTACAAATTTTTAGTTTTTAAAGTAATGAATGAAAATCTCATTGGTACCATGTTAAATTTCCGATTATATATTTCAACTGATTCACTCTTTTGTACTTTGTACTGGGTTTTGAAATTGTGTACTCTTAACTCTTTTCTTCAGTGGTCACCATAAGTCACCGTGGTCTCGCAGAAGAAAGAAGCACACACTCACTCTACAGTTGTGGAGGAGTTCATTTACAGAAGATGGGAAACTACGCGATGGTGGAATTAAGCTTCTGAAAAAAATACGGAGTGGGGTGAGTTACCATCCATACATGCAAACTAATATATGTACATGTATATTAGAATGAGCTCCTTTTTTTTGTTATTAGAGTACCCGAGTGGCTGAGCCCTATGGTCGCACCTTTATTTTTATCCAGGGACTCAGTTTGGCAAAGTTGTGTTGTTTGAGAGTCAGATAAGAGTTATTTTTAACACCCCTTTCCCGAGTTCGTTTTCTGTGAGCCCTGTGGAGTTTTTAATGCGAGTCTGTCACCTTTTAATTGTGTTTGTGGCATTCATTTAGTCAAATTTTGTGCATTGTTTCTTCTACTCTGTCAAAATCCTATTATAATTCTTTTCTCTGTAGACAATACTCCCTTCAACTTTCATTGGTTGTAAGAATAACCATAGAGCTAGTTTGTGGAGTTGACCAACTTCAGTAGGAAAATTCTTAGTTGAATATGGAGTGTAGCAGATTGAATTCTCGTGATGTCAGTATGTTGATATTCATTCCCTTCATTTTCTGATGCAGGGTATTGATCCCAGCATTCGGGCTGAGGTTTGGCCTTTTCTTCTTGGAGTGTAAGTACAGTAAAACTGATATTCCTCATCCCACAAATTATGGTCTCACTAAGTTGTACTCGTACTATATTTGGTGGGGTAAAATTTCTGTTCTGTTGACGGCTTGAGTACAAGAAATTAGATTCTGATTGTGTTTCCCCTCCACTGAATGCTGCTTTGGTATCCAAGCACGCAGGATTTTCTCGGACTTCATTAAATGTGTCGATAGAAGTTCAAATAATTACATTATAATGATTATATTCAGTATATTGGTTATTGAATGCATTTCAATTTCAGTCTGTAAACCAACACATATACCAACAGCATTGTTGTGTTTTCTCCTGTGAATTTTGTGGGTTGGAGTCCATATTATTGAGCTGATTTTAATTATTTTGCTAACAGCTATGACTTGAACAGCACCAAAGAAGAAAGAGATGCTGTCAGGAATAAGAATAGGTACTGAGGTTTACATGAAATTTCTTATCTCCATATCTTGCTTTGTTAGAAAAATCCCACCTCGGGCGCTCTTTAAGCTCACGCCTCATTAAGGCACTTTCCAAAAGGCCTCAGGCCCCTTTTGCATACGGCGGAGTTAAAGAAGCATAACGATACGCAAAAGCCATATTTTTAATTCCAGTCCTTTTGTTATCCCCTGCTGCTGCTCAGTTGCGATATTTCTGTACATTTTAACCCCCTGAGAATACAAAGAAGATATTGCTGCCCAAAATTTATTTTGCAAATGCAAATTTTATTGACAACAGTATTCCTCATTTGCTCGAGGTGCATATCTTCACGTCATGCGTTGTGCCATTGTGCTTCATTGCGTTGGGTTCTGAGTGCGCCTCTGGCCTTGTAAAACTAATGTTGGGAAGAACTTTCATTTACATACTCATGTTTGACTGTTTCTGTTATCAGAGAAGAATATGAAAAATTCAGAAGACAGTGCCGCCGACTACGAAAGCAAACTGATGAGAATACAAGAGAGAAGGAAATTGGAAAAGACTGTAACAGTGGGGAATGCCAGAGCTCCAGTCCGGAGCCTGTTTCACCTGCCTCTGAAGATGTTGTTAGTGCACGAGATTCCCTTTCTAGTGAGAAAAGAAATTCCGACGTTGACTCCTCTGAAAATAATTCCAGCACGGTCTTGGATAGGACTAGTAGCTCTCGACGAATCAGTAATGGTACTCCTTCTGTAATCTACTCTGACTCCTCTGATTCCGGTTCATCTGTTGACGAGCAATTCGATGAAGCTTCGTATCCATCTGAACAATTGAATGATGTTGACGTGACTTCTGAAGAAGAGGCTAGCCCTCCTAAGTCAACTTTGCAGTCTAATGTCTGCCAGACGGAAGATTTTGTCACCTGGCAACGAATTATTCGTCTTGATGCTGTGAGGGCGAATGGAGAATGGATTCCTTATTCCCCTTCTCAGGCTGCCGTGCCTGAAGATCGGGCCTACCGGTCTGCCGAGGCTGTTGGGTTGAAAGACTATGAACACCTTGACCCTTGCAGAATTTTCCATGCGGCTCGACTGGTAGCAATACTTGAAGCTTATGCTGTATATGACTCAGAAATTGGATACTGTCAAGGAATGAGCGATCTTCTTTCACCAATTATCTCGGTGATCGAGGAAGATCACATGGCGTTCTGGTGTTTTGTGGGTTTTATGAAGAAAGCCCGTCATAATTTCAGGCTTGATGAGGTGGGAATCCGTAGGCAACTGACAACAGTGGCAAAGATAATAAAGTACAAGGACTCCCACCTTTACAAGCACTTAGTGAAAATGCAGGCTGAGGATTGTTTCTTTGTTTATAGAATGGTGGTGGTTCTCTTTAGAAGGGAGCTAAATTTCGAGCAGACACTCTGCCTTTGGGAGGTTATGTGGACTGACCAGGCGGCACTCAGGGCCGGGATAGGGAAGGCGGCCTGGAGCAGGATAAGGCAGCGCGCTCCCCCAACAGAGGATCTGTTGTTATATGCCATTGCTGCTTCTGTGTTACAGAGGAGAAAACAGATCATCGAGAAGTATAGTAGCATGGACGAAATTCTGCGTGAGTGCAACAATATGGCAGGGCACCTTGATGTCTGGAAGCTCTTAGATGATGCTCATGATCTGGTGATTTCACTTCATGACAAGGTCGATGGGCCTTTTGATGGATGATTGATCCTTTGGCCACTTCTTGTGACACACATGTTTGCGAACGACACAAATACCCGAGGGGTTTACACACACGAGGTCTCTTAAAGTTTCTTTATAGGGATATTTGGGTAGATAACTGCAACTTTACAATATTTTAATGGAAAACCGCTTTTAAAGAGATCGTTTGTTGGAACAAGCCCTTTGAAGTGTCTTCTCATTGCGAGCTTAGGTCAGCATTTGCAGCATTTTGGACAGGTGCTACTGAACAACCATTGGATGAATAGTTTTTGCTCCATGGCTGATACGGAATTATCTATGTATGGAATGACTATTTCTAAAACGGTGAAGGTGGCTATGTTCGTATTGCATGAACATGAAGTGACTTTGAGTCGATGGTTCTAGGAGAAGCTTACCATGTGGCTGATGATGGTGAAAATCTTGCTTTGTCGTTGATTGGTCGGTCATACTGTATCTTGTGTTGTAAGGGGTTTATGAATATTAATCCAATTGTTTGAGACCTTAAGGCTTAGCCCCTCTTGTACTCCAGAAACTGGAATGACGAAATAATCTTCGACAATTTGTTGTTTAGCTCAGAAATATCACAAATATTGCATAATTAACATTCTCATCTTGCACAAGGCTTCTGACGCTTGCCCCCCTGGTCCTGCATTCTACTGTGAAGGCTGAGCACGTGCGCCCTGACCTTGAAAATGGACCCGACCACTCCGTCATGTCGGTACTCGGGGTGGGGTAAGAATTCATTAGGTAGATATAATTATGTTGTACTAAGTTGCAGTTGGATGTTTTTGACCCGACACTTTATTTGACTGCGTGTCATGTCATGTCATGTTGTTATGCTACACTATCCAAACTATCCATTAAATAATTTAATTTAGGCCAAACCTACTTCAAACATGCTACCCACAAATTTCCAACACCAAGTCAAGTAGAGCTGTCAGCTGTGCAGAAATCAGATGGTTGTTGATTAATCGTTTCGATAATGTCAATAGTTTGATTAATCAATTAACTGGCAACAATGGTGAGCTAGTGACAGATACAGTTCAGTTGAAGGCCTCTTGCAAGATTCCTAGAGCTATAGAGAACATCTAGGAATGTGCACATTCTCAAACGACACGGTCTTCTGGTAAAATCCGTTAATTCCTGTCGATAACTTAATTTATCACTAGCTATATGTTTGGCAGTGACCAGTCTCCCAAGAGACTTACTGCCAAGAATAAGGCCATCATGTCTAAACGTTCGAAGAATGTAATCATCAGCAACGAAATAATCAAACGATACATATGTAAGGAATCATGCATGGTTATGCGAACATAAAATCATTAGTCTCGGACAACAATGCACTAAAAAAGGCTGATTTTTTGTTCTGTGAAGTATTTTTTGACGATACTAAGGACTCATTAGCCAACACACATGTCTATAAGACTATAACACAAGGAAATGAGTGAGTCTCTAATCCTTCTTGGTATAATGACGCACCGTAAAAGCTAACCCCAGGATAAGGATGGGTAATAGGAACTGTAGGATCTTGATGATGAACTCTGGTGTCTTGTCGGGATTGTACTGGGCTTGCTTAGGTGGCACGTAGGCCTGCTTAGCAGGGATGGTTGATGCATCGACTTCTCCAATGTAGTATTTCTCCATCTCCTCTCTGGCCGAATCACTGTGTCCTACATCTTCAAAATCGTTTGTTGCATCTTTACCTATAAGGACCAACAGGGAAGGATTAAGAACATTTACTACGCCGTAATATTTATGAAACATGTTCAGAGCTGTGAAAAGGTGATACAAAGTGATAATTGATTGGGAGAGATAATGGTACGCACCAGTTGCAGAGAGAAGAACTTCATCACCACCAGGATGATCCTCCATGAAGGGAGTTACATCATACACCTGAACACATTAAACATTACAACACGATCAAAAACCACAGAGAAGACACGCGAGCAATGCTATAAACTTGTCTTCAAAAGAAAAGCAATGCTATAAACATCAGCAAGAACACACCACAAAGCATGGGGTATAAGCTTGGTTTTTGAGAAAACTGAATCCACATTCGATCAACCCACAGGCCACAGTCACATTGGAGTCCCTTAATTAACTTACTATCCCGTTTATGACAAGCCTGTATCTACTACAGACAAGAGTCATATTGGTCGATGTTATGGTCCTTAAGGTGGATATCTCCACCCCTATCCCATTAGATGTCTCATACTCTAGTAAATAAAGCTTCACGATAATATTGAAGCCTTGAGCTGAGCTCCCTTTTAATGAAAGAAGGGAGAATCCTCCTTCATAATTGCATCACAATTCAAAAACATATCCTTGGCTTTTAAAGGCTTGCGCCACATTCTGTGCGTATGTAACACGAAGACAACGTACAGATTACAATACGAGAATAGAGCAGAACGAAATTTCATTCTATTTGGTAGGCAATGAATCTTGACACTCATGAAAGAGATTTTCGGGTCAGATTCTCATCTAACTTGTTGTGCATAAAAATTATAAGCTGCTTTTGGTTTCCTTGATATCAGTAAGAAAATGCCCAACTATACACAGCAACATGAGTCCGGATCCTCTGTCCCATTTACGTGTGCCATCAGTAAGGAACCCGAAGATGGGATAGAGAATCCGCTCTCCAACAAAACATCTTCCTAAACTTTACCCCTATAAGACTATCACAAATTCTTATTTCAGACGGAGGTATCCGTCTTAAGCTTAAGACGGATACCATATTCTCTCACAAAATACCCATTAAGGGTGAGTGGAGAGCACATGGGGGGAGCTCACTTTGTCCCCTCTACCCATTTTCTCTCACAAAATACCCGTTGTAATATCCGACCCGTCTTAAGCAAGACTTACTGTAAGACTATAACTAACAACACCCAAGATGAGTCAAACAAGTTACAGTATTTCATTTTAACAAACAGTTAAGACTTTTATACAAAATTGACCACAAAAAGGTGTCTAAGTTACAATAATTCACGAATTACGATGAATTTACCAGAACAGTAAAAAAAAAGCTAAACAACTAGCTGATAATTCAGGTAAAATAGCATTAAAAAAAAAGACTCCCTATACCCAGTCAATTCTATAGGTTTTTCAATGGTCTTTGTGCCAAAAACAAACGTAAAAAATATGTCGGGTTTTGAAAGAAAGATCTGACCTTTCCAGAGATGATAAGCCAACAATCTTTAATACTGTTATGCTTTGATACATCCTCAAAGGTAAGAACTTTTCGATCTGCTGACATTTTCTAATGCTGTTTAATAACAATCAATAAAAACAGTATTAAAAAGATTAGATAAAAGTAGAATTAAACAAAAACCCAGATGATAATATGATGTAAACATGCAGAAATGATATGAAAGATTGAAGTTTGAGCAGAGATCTAGTAAAGGGTATGAATTCGTTACTTACAAGAGTGGAGAGGAACAGAGAGGCAGGTGTTTTTTTGACTGTATAATTCACCAACCACTTTCTAAGAAAAATTGAATGTTGGAATTGTTGAGCGTGTGGTGTCAAGTGTTCTCATATTTATATTCAGGAAACGTGGCGGTAATAAAGACAAAACTGTTGGTATATTATAGACATAACCGTGTTAAGTTCAAGAAGAACGGTGCCCGTTTTAAATAAGAATTTGTGATTTATATTTAAGTGGGTTGGCAAATTTTGACCCTCAAATCCAATGTAATTTGTGATCAACAAGTGAGTAAAACGGATACTTCCGTCTTAATTTATGATAATGTGAGGAAGTTTTGACTAATGGTATTGTTGTGTACTTGTATTGCAGCTTTTGGTAAGAAATCACTCCATTTTGGTATATTGTCTACAATCTACATACAGTATTGCAATTGGAAATAAATTGGGGTGTTCGTGTGAACATGATTTGTAAATTGTAACCATATTTGTGGACAGTGCCACTGTGGTAGCCTGGTAGACATATCTTGTGACTCGTGTTAGACACTTAGACACATTATATTTTAGTTAGAACTTAGAATACTGACTGGCTTTAAATAGAGGTGGTAATCGGGTCAGTTAGGTTGGATTTAGGCTGGGTCATATCAGGTCTATTTGCCTTTATCGGATCGAGTCAGGATCGGGTATATAGCGGGTCGTGGTTACTTTATCGCAATACTTAAATCTTTTACCATTAAATTTAGGTTTTAATCATTATTTGGTTTAGTTATTTCACTATTAAGCCAAGCGTATCAATTAAAATAAAAAATCACTTTCATTTTGTTCAATATTTACCTTAATAATTGTCGGGTCATCAATTTAATTGGGCCAATATCGAGCGGGTCAATGTCGAGTTCGGGTCACTGATCATCTGGTCGTGTCAGGTCACAAGTCGTCATCGGGTCGGGTCGTGTCGAGTCGTATTCATATTGCAATATTCTCGGGTTTGCTCGGGCACGGGTCAGGTCAGACTTGCCAGCTATAGCTTCAAGGTTCCCTAACTAAAGTGATGGCATCAGGCATCTACTTTTAGGGGCCCTCAAATTTGATACAGAGTAATAGAGATTCTAAAAAATATATATTATACTACATAACAAAATAAGTTGACTATGAGGATTTGTTTCATGAGTTCGCTTCAAGAGCAGTAAGAAGGAAGACAACTTTCAAGTGAACGTCACTAATAAAATTAGTTGTAAATAAATCCAATTAATATATTCCGATTATATTTAAAAGTTTTAGTTGTTGATTAATAACAACTACTCTAAAATATATTGTCTTGAATAATCCATGAACTGACCTTGTTCTTGCCCGCTTAAGTCAAAGATCTTATTCTTTTGGTCTTAAAATCACTTATGTGAAACTCAGTATAACTTCTATACGTAAAAATTCTACATGTTAACAAAATCAAATCTAAAAGAACAAGTTCTACTATTTTTTTTTTTTTCTATTAATGAAAATGGGCCAATTGAGACCAAAACTACAATTTTCTATGAACTCCAATAAACATAAAAAATAACCCAATTAAGCATATTTGGTCCATCACATAACCCAAAACCCAAAAACATTGCCCAATTCAACTCAATCGTCACTAAAAAAAAATGACAATTTCCATAATTTTTCTATTTCTCTTCAACAATTCCAGTTTTCCCAAAATTCACCCATAAAATTCCTACCCTTTTCTTCTCCTCCAAGAACCCTTCACATCCTCACATAATCATATCATCATATATATCAATTAATATCATCTCCTAAACATCTAAACCTTCTATTTTTGCTATTATTAATCTTTTCATTAAACTTTTTTTTGTTCATATATATATAAATTATTATTTCAATTTGTTGGTAAGAAAAATGAGAAAGTCAGAAACAAGTTTTGTGCAAGAACTGGTATTATATGCAGCAAGTGCAGCATTAAGTTGCTTAGTTTTATTTGCAGGTCTTAAACATTTAGACCCAAATAAAGAATCTGCTAAAAAAGCTCTTGAACAAAAGAAAGAAATTTCTAAACGTCTTGGTCGTCCTCTTATTCAAACTAATTCTTATGAGGTTTTCCCCAATTTCTATTTTTTTTTGTGGTTTTTGATTTAAAGTTTTGATTTTTTTGTTTGTTAGAGCTGTTTTTTTGTTCTGGGTTGTTTTAATTTTGGGTTAATTTAGTTAATTGAGTGATTTTGTAATGTGGGTAGTTTAATATTTGGTTAATTTTGTTGATTTATGTGCAGTTGTGGATTTTTGTAGGATTATTGAAAATTTAGGATTTGGGTTAATTTTGTTGATTAGGGTTTTGGGTTTGGTTGATGTGTATTGTTAATTTTAATTTTGGGTTAATTTAGTTGATTGAGTGGTTTTGTAATGTGGGTAGTTTAAAATTTGGGTTAATTTTGTTATTTTTTGTGTAGTTGTGGATTTGTGTTGGGATTATCGAGTATTTAGGATTTGGCTAAATTTGTTGATTAGGGTTTTGGGTTTAGTTGATGTGTATTATTAATTATGAAGGGGTTTGATTGTATCTTTGAGATGATTATGCATTTTATTCTTGCATTGCTATAGTTGGTTTATTTATGTTTATTTGTTGAGAAATTGATATTTCAAGTATAATATAACTTGTTTTGCATGAATTTGGTGAGTTGAATTCAGCTTTAGACTGCTTTATTTCTTGTATGTTGGCTAGTTATAAGTTGGGCACTATTGGGTATTTGTGTTATGTAGTGACCTTAAATTTCGAGGATGGTAATGGTGGAGTTTACAATTAGAAAGGGTACGATGAGGATTACATCTACAAGGAGTAGAGATTGTGATTTTTTGACGGGTATGGTATAGATTGCAACGGGTAGCATGAAGATGTAGTGTAATGAGGTGTAGGACGGATTGTCGATGACAACCCATTACTTCACTCTCAGTGGAATAGTTTCACTGAAATTAAACAGAAAGAGCATTACTCTTCCCTTCAGTAAGAAAATCTATTGAGTAATGTGGTCTAAATCTAAATTAATTCCGATGTAATGGAAGAATTTGTTTTACCTCCTTCTCGAGTAAGTGGAAGTCTGGGTAACAATTTGTTTGGCAACTAAATACTTCTGTCAAAATCACATCAATATTTGATTCCTATATATTGGAATTCCGAGGAAGTTCTATTTCCTTGAGCAACTATTTGAGCACTAAGAATCAAAATGAGACAAGGCATTTGAATGTTCTGCTTGGGTTTCTTTCATATAGATGCGTCATCTATTCGCCTGTCTATACTCTATAACCACGCCGGCAAAACCTATCAAGCTGTGATTTGTCAAACTTTTAGGGACTTGAGGGAACCCAATTTTGAACTTCCTGCAATGTTTTTTTTGCCTTATGTTTTCACTGACAAGAACAACTAGCTTTGCTTTGGTTTCTAGATTTTCTTTTGGGAAGTTTTACTTGTCTACTTTTTTGTCCTGTCTTACAAATGACTATTGATGAATGTTGTTGCAGTTTGATATCCCTTATACACAATGATGCTATTTTTGCGGTTGATGCTAATCTGTACTAAAGCAAGCTATTTCTTTAATAAACGTAGTTGTTCATGCTATGGTATCTATTATCTTTAATGTTGAACATCTCTGCAGGACATAATTGCATGTGATGTCATCAATCCTGACCACATTGAAGTTGAGTTTGGTTCAATTGGTGGTTTGGAAAACATCAAGGAAGCTCTTTTTGAACTGGCGATTCTTCCGCTGAAAAGGCCTGAGCTTTTTTCTTATGGCAAGCTGCTTGGTCCACAGAAGGGTGTTTTATTGTATGGTCCTCCAGGAACCGGGAAGACTATGCTTGCCAAAGCTATTGCTAAAGAGTCTGGGGCAGTCTTCATCAATGTGAGGATATCAAATTTGATGAGCAAATGGTTTGGAGACGCGCAAAAACTTGGTAAGACTATGATAGTGTTTTTTGGATGGCATTGAAATTGACATGATCTTTAGTTATGAACTGTTTTCTTTTTTAAGAGACATAAAGGGGAAACATTGAGGTTGATTGATGGTGATTTTATCAATCATGAGATGCAATTGTTAGCTAGGTGAAGTTGTTGTGTAGTGGTATCCACGACTGGTGTTCAAATCCATTTAGCATTTGTAACTCTGCTTTTGGCTCCCTTTATCATGAGATTGTATGCTAGTGAACCGGGTGTCTACAAAGTCTTCAGTTTAGGAACACACGACGTTTTCATCATCATGTTTTCACTCCTTCCTCTGTTGTCTAAGACGAAGGACTTATGAATAAGAAACAGCTCAGTGAAATTGCATTTATTGCTAATATAAAATGGGACAATCCAAAACAATGAGCATGATAGTACGTGCAGGATAAAGAAGTGTAGAATGTATCAGCATATGCTCTCTTGGGCAATGAATGATATGGTCAGGACTAGGGTGTTTTATATAGCACACCAAAATTTCGAACACATGGGATCTGGAGTGAAGTTGTTAAGATGCTAGAGAAGAGTTGTTTTGCTTCTGTAAGATACGAAGTTACAAACTTGTGTTAACCACTATAGAAAATCACGAAAATGTTTTGGTGTAGTTTATCATTATATTCACTTTCATGGTAGCTACATTAGTTTGCTGAAACTCGCTTCAAATTTTGGCAGTCACTGCTGTGTTTAGCTTGGCTTACAAACTGCAACCTGCCATTATATTCATTGATGAAGTTGATAGCTTTCTGGGACAGCGTAGAAATTCTGATCATGAGGCTATGACAAACATGAAGACGGAGTTTATGTCTCTGTGGGATGGATTTACAACTGATCGTAAGCGTTTTATTCTCTGATATTTATTATACTGATATTTTCAACTTGTCAGTAGATATGCTCTGAGAGTCTCTCAAATAATCTAGTGTGAGACAGAAACTAAAACAGTCACTTAGATTTGTCGAACCGTAAAATGCGGCATTAAGTAAAAGAACCATTATGGATGATAAATTGGTCACTAAAAATATTAGAAAGGTCACTATCTGAAAGAGTCGCGGAGGAAATAATATTATCGATGGAGTTACTTTTAATACAGTTGGGTCAATTTTATGTTAATCTTATTGTGAGTCCATCTCATGTGATAATTTGTGTTTACTCTTATATGTTGGTTTCACTTTACCAAATTCATTGCGAGCTTAGTATATGAGTGATATCACTTTTCTATCCTTGTAGAGAATGCTAGAGTGATGGTTCTTGCTGCGACAAATCGCCCATCTGAGCTTGATGAGGCCATTCTTCGCCGTTTTTCTCAGGCTTTTGAGATTGGAATACCTGATCGTAAGGAGAGGGCAGCTATATTGAAGATTACATTGAAAGGTGAAAAGGTGGACGAGAACATTAACTATGATTACCTTGCCGGCCTGTGTGAAGGATGTACGGGGTCTGATCTGGTTGATATTTGCAAAAAGGCTGCATATCTTCCAATCAGAGAGCTTCTGGATGCAGAGAAAAGCGGGAAACCATATTCGGTAAAGCATTATATCTTTCTCACTTAACCTGTGTTGCGTGCATGCCTAACAGTTTTTCACTCCGACACAGTATTTGACATTGCATTATGTGGGAAAAAAATACTCTAAAACATTTTCATAAAGTAGCAGCTGTCAGACGCCACAACACATTCCAATGTGTCCGACATTTCACAGTCGTGCTGACTTAAATGGCTGATGCACATTAATTTCTTCCCTTTCTGCTCGCCTCATAACTTCTTTTTGTATTTGGGGAACGTTTCTCATGTGAATAAGTGATCGACATTTATTCTTAGATATTTGAGAATTTGTGACTGATGTTTTGCACTCTATGATCAGGCTCCTAGGTCGCTGACACAAGGCGATTTGGAGAAAGTTCTGCTCACAACTAAGAGGACGACAGCAGTTGCTTATGAATACTCAAGGGTGGCTTCAAATTCATCGTCGTGGCAGATACCGAGTGACGGAGAAGAATATCCGGTCCATAATGCAATCAATGAGCTCTCAAAGCTGGTTGTTTCCCAAATACTTAACATCCAAGCTGATAACCAAGACAAGTAAGCTTATGTATTATCCTCCACACTAACCAACTAGGTGAAAAATGTAGCTGGTAAAGTGATTTTTTATAGGAATATGTTATACGGCACGGTTTTAGGTGCAATATTTTTTTCCTTTTAAATGTGTTGAATGTTTTCATGGTTCAAGAATGTGTAATTTTTCACTATCCACTCTTCATGTGCTTTATGTTGTAATTTTTCACTATCCACTCTTCATGTGCTTTATGTGTGATAGTGAACTCTTCATGTGTAATTTCAAGGGCCAGTTGTCCCGAAAACCGTAAATAATAACCTTCAAAATCAACGGTTTTCATCGATATTCGGAAACCAAAAATATTTTTTTCTTAAAGGTATTTATAAACCCGTTACGTCTATAAATAGCAATTGGATGTTAGTATCCCTCTTTAAATAACGTAAAAACAGAGAATATTTCTAGTTTCCTCTGATATATACAAGGTCTGAAAAGTGTTCATAAGGTCTCCAAAATATTTTTATTTCAAATCAGATGCAAATTTCGTTATCCTGAGTCATTATTATATGTCTTAGAGATATTACAGTGCGAATTTAGAGACATTTTATTTCAAGGCTCAGTTGTCCTGAAAATCGTGGATATAACCTTGAAAATCAGTGATTTTCAGCGAAATTCGGAAACCAAATATATGTTTTCCCTAAAGGTATTTACAGACGTGTTACATCTATAAATAGCAAATGGATTTTAGTATCCCTCTTTAAACAACATAAAATTGGAGATTACTACTTGTTTCAACTAATACAGACAAGGTTTAAAAGGGGGTCTTAAGGTCTCCAAAATATCACTATTTTAAATCAGATGCCAATTTCGTTATCCTGAGTAATTATTAGTCTTACAGATATTATACAGCGAATTTAGAGACATTTTATTTCAAGACTCAGTTGTCCTGAAAACCGTGGATAATAATCTTTAAAATCAGCGGTTTTCGGCGATATTTGGAATTCAAAAATATTATTTCCCTAAAGGTATTCATAGACCCGTTACGTCTATAAATAACAATTGGATGTTAGTATCCCTCTTTAAACAACGTAAAAACGGAGAATACTATTTATTTCCTCTAATACACACAATGTCTGAAAAGTGGTCCTAAGGTATGCAAAGTATCTTTATTTTAAAACATATGCAAATTTCGTTATCCTGAGTCATTATTATATGTCTTAGAGATATTACAGTGCGAATTTAGAGACATTTTATTTCAAGCCTTAGTTGTCCTGAAAATCGTGGATAGTAAGTAACCTTCAAAATCAACGATTTTCAGTGATATTCAGAAACAAAAAATATTTTTTATTAAAGGTATTTATAGACCCATTACGTTTATAAATAACAATTGGATGTTAATATCCTTCTTTAAACAAAGTAAAATCGGAGAATATTACTTGTTTCTTCTAATACAGACAAGGTCTGAAAAGTGGTCTTAAGGTCTCCAAATTATCTCTATTTTAAGTGAGATGCCAATTTCGTTATCCTGAGTCATTATTATATGTCTTATAAATATTATAGTGCGAAATTAGAGACATTTTATTTCAAGGCTAGCTGTCCCGAAAACCGTGGATAACAATCTTGAAAATCAACGGTTTTCAGCAATATTCGGAAACGAAAAATATTTTTTAATAAAGGTATTTATAAACCCATTACGTCTATAAATAGCATTTGATTTTTAGTATCCCTCTTTAAACAACGTAAAAACGTAGATTACTAGTTTTTTCCTCTAATACACTCATGGTCTGAAAAGTGGTCTTAAGGTCTCCAAACTATCTTTATTTCAAAGCAGATGCCAATTTCGTTATCCTAAGTCATTATTATATGTCTTAGAGATACTACAGTGCGAATTTAGCGACATTTTAGTTCAAGGCTGTGACACCCTCAAATTTGCGGAAAGAAAAAAAATAATTTAAATACATAACGAAGGGTGTCATAAATAAAAAGGTTCATTACAAAAGAAAATTTATATTATACATAAGAATTATACAAGACGGGAGACATATCTCCCGTATAAATACGGAAATAGAAGAGTGTATAATAATATACAATCTAAGAACCGAATATAGGTCCAGGTAAATACTTCGCTCGCTAGCTCGTCAATGTACCCAATGTATGCATCACAAACCTGCCAACCGCATTAAATATAAACACGGAAGCCACAGTCAGTGGGGAGTAACTCCGAGTTCTCCCAGCAACGAAATGTCAAGTTTAATAAAACATGAATAACATAAAAGCAATGTATATGGACAATACAAAACTTTAACATATATGATATGCTTTTCATGTTATGAAACAGATAACTAACAATTAACCTAGCATGTGAAAGCTATCATGTGAAACCGATAATAAACTATAACTCGAGGTAGGGAAGCTGGTATGCTAGCTCAGAGGTTCCTCTCAGAAACATGGCCGTGATACACTCAAACCCTAATCAACACGTAATCAGGTGAATCAGTTAACAACCAGTAATCCAAACTCTATCAACCTTAGCCGGCTTGCATCTCACCTTCTAAGATTCATAGAATCATCATACATGAAAGACCAATACTTCTACAAACAGGCATAAGTTCTTAGTACAGTCAATAGAAGACTTCTGTAACTCGAGTCTATACCACGAGGTAGGATATACTTAAATATTTAGGCTCAGCGGGCACTCCAGTAACATGGCCCAAATACCAAGCACACATCTAGGCTCAGCGGTTACACCAATAACATGGCCCAGATCCAAAGCACATATCTTAGCTCAGAGGTTCCTCTCAGAAACATGTCCAAGATACGACTCAACCCTAAACCTAGACTGCGCAGACCCAGAGAAATGCGGAAAAACCTCGCATCCAAGACCCATCATCACATGAGTACCCCTAAGGAAGATCCACCAAAGGGGGTGGCTAGTACTTAAGCTGGCTCCATTCCCCAAAGTGGAAGCAATGGCAGCCATGCCCCGACTTGGATAAAACCCACCAAGCCGGACACAAAAGCTATCAAGCGGTGAACATATACTCGTTAAAGATAGTAAGGGCCTATCAATGTCATGGTCCAAGCTACTCATTTAGAATTAGAATGGTCAAGACGCCATATACTCATAATTCTCTATGGGTACTTAGTCAACACGACACCAACCATATAATTAAACAGTCACGGGAAAAACATCCTATCATGTGACTAATTGCATATAATCATATTCAAATATCATATCGCCTCATATCTACGAAGGCTCATTCATTCATTCATTAAATAAAACCTTACCTGAAGACAAATCCCCGACCCGAGTCCCGCGACGGGTCATCAGTCAAAACGGGGCTGACTAGATCTTAGTTTGACCAAACCCGTTTGGCCAAACCAGCTAGAAACAGAGTCTTAGCCATCGAGGCTTGAACATAAGAATATCACATTCATTTCATGTTATTTCATTCTATTTCTAACATGTGAATTATTAAATCATACGAAAACCCGTTTAACTTAACGGATATCAATTTAAACTACCATCTCGTATTATAATTTCTAACATGTGAGAAATAGTAATTTTATGAAAAACCTTTTTAAATTAAATATTTTACTTATTAATATTTCTCACTTGCTAATTATTACAAAACGCGATAAAAATAACGATAACTCAAAAACCGTCACAAGTCCCAAGGTGGGACCCACGGCTGATTTTGGGCCGAGACACACATGGGCCTGGATTGGGCCCCACGGGCTGGTTTTGGGCTGTTTTGGCCTTTTTAACGATTTTACTAAAAACCGTTTCTAATTATTTCCCGCATGCTTAACACAATTAAAACCCGTCAAAACAACAACATAACTACCAAGTATCGACACAACCCAAAGACCAAAACCCGGACCCACCATGGACCAACCCAGACCGGGTCTGAACCGGCCTGGACCGGCTGGTTTGGTCCGGTTCACAGCCCCTAAACCGCCCCCCTAAACAGCCCCAAAACCGGTTCCCACAACACCAAACACAAATTATTTCCAACATGTTTTAATTAATCAACAACCATTTTAACATCCAATTCAACCATCATGCATATTAAAATCATGATTATGAAGAAATCATAAATATATGTCAAGAACACCAACATGTTTATAAATTCATACCACATGATAAAAACGATTACTTATCATGTTACTAATTAAAAACCGTAAATCATAAACACTAACTAAAGTATGTAACATTGATTCGTCGAGTAACTCGGAATCGTTACCTTAGCTAGCACAAAATCAAGTAGCACCAAAATATAAGAACGAAGAACTAAGAAACCCGTCTTCTAGTCTTCTCCTAAAATATACGAGTCACCAAACTCGTCTTCAACATCTTCCCCTATAAGAAATGACAAGAAAAACATTATTAGAACTTAAACTTGATTTTCCATAATTAAATGTTGAAAAGGATTTTGTCGGATTTGAAATAAAACCGTACTTGAAGATGGAGAGCGAAGAGGAGGTTCTAGAAATATAAGTTAGGACGGATTTAATGAAGAAATGAAGGTTTTATGATGATTTTGCTCAAGAACGACGAAGAACGGATGAAGAACGCTCAAGAACAAATGAAGAACGATGAAGAACGATTAATTTGATCTTAATTTGATTTACTGTAAAATGAAAAGTTGTTAGTGAGTATGTGGTGAGTGAGGGCCGTGTAAATATAGAGGAATTAGGAAGTCGGATTTTGAAATTGTTGTTACGGAATTGACTCGAGTTTAATAATTATATTACGGTAATCGATTAAATATAATTAGCGATTAAGTTAATTGAACTAAATATCAAGATATTATGTTATTATAATGAAAAGAAAGGAAAATATCAAGGTGAAAGAGAGGACAAAGGAGACGTGTGAAATGGTGAGAAATCGGGTCTGTTTTTTAAGCGATTTGCGGAGTTTAAATTGACAGACCGATAAAGTTACAAATATCTTAGATATTTTTATTAGTTTAATCATATTAATTAAAAGATCTAATATGAGTGGAAAAAAAAGTGACATGGCGCGTGTGACTCATGTCAAAGTCAGGTTTCGGGACTTAAGTTGACCCGGGAATAGTTAAATGACGTTCGGTTAAAACCGTAAAAGTTATTCTTTAAATTCAGAATAAATTCAAAATAATTATATTAAATTACTATAAATTCCGATAAATCTTAATAAAAATAAATTAAATTTAATTATTTTTCAAATATAATTTCGGTCTTTAAAATTACGAGGCGAGTCGGGAAAAGTCAACGAAAGTCAAAGTTGACTAAAAAGTCGAGAAAAGTCAAAGATGACTTAAAAGTCAAGAAAAGTTTAGGACGACTTAAAAGTCAAGAAAAGTCAATGACGACTTTTAAAAAAGTCAAGAAAAGTCAAAGACGACTTAAAAGTCAAGAAAAGTCAAAGATGACTAAAAACGGTCTTTTCATGAAATCTCTCAGAAATTCCAAATACGAACGCGGAATTTCAAAATACGACTCGAAACTATAAATTCTATTTTAAAAACTTAAGTCTGCTGAAAAGTGTTAGTAAATATTTTTACTAGAAAAATAGGGTACTTTTCGGGTTGTTACAAAGGCTCAGTTGTCCCGAAAAACGTGGATAATAACCTTGAAAATCAGCGGTTTTCAGCGATATTCGGAATCAAAAAATATTTTTTCCCTTAAGGTATTTATAGACCCGTTACGTCTATAAATAGCAATTGGATGTTATTATACCTTTTAAACAACGTAAAAACGGAGATTACTACTTGTTTTCTCTAATACAAACAAGTTCTGAAAAGTGGTCTTAAGATCTCCAAAATATCTCTTTTTTAAATCAGATGCCATTTTCGTTATCTTGAGTCATTATTATATATTTATATGTCTTAGAGATATTATAGTGCGAATTTAAGACATTTTATTTCAAGGCCCAGTTGTCCCGAAAACCTTGGATAATAACCTTCAAAATCAGCGATTTTCATCGATATTCGGAAACAAAAAATATTTTTTTCTTAAAGGTATTTATAGACCCGTTACGTCTATAAATAGCAATTGGATGTTAGTATCCTTCTTTAAATAACGTAAAAGCAGAGAATATTTCTAGTTTCCTCTGATATAGATAAGGTCTGAAAAGTGTTCTTAAGATGTCCAAAATATTTTTATTTCAAATCAGATGCAAATTTCGTTATCCTGAATCATTATTATATATCTTAGAGATATTACAGTGCGAATTTAGAGACATTTTATTTCAAGGCTCAGTTGTCCTGAAAATCGTGGATATTACCTTGAAAATCAGCGGTTTTCAGCGAAATTCGGAAACCCAAAATATGTTTCCCTAAAGGTATTTACAGACGCGTTACATCTATAAATATCAATTGGATGTTAGTATCCCTTTTTAAATAACGTAAAAACGGAGATTATCACTTTTTTCCTCTAATACAGACAAGGTTTGAAAATGAGTCTTAAGTAGACCTGGCAAACGGGTCAACCGGGTCGGGTTCGGGTCGGACCAGTTCGGGTCGGGTCAGTTCGGGTCTCTTGTTGATTTCGGGTTAATTCGGGTCGGGTCGGGTCATTTCGGGTTTCGGGTTTGTTTCGGGTTTGTTGTCGGGTCCGTTTCGGGTCAATCGGGTCGGGTTATTTCGGGTCGGGTCATTTTCGGGTCAAAGAATAAGAGACAAAATGTCATTTTAAGTCTTTTCGGTTCAATTAAAGTTATGTTTTGTCGGGTCATTTTCGGGTTGAGTGGTTTTGGATCGGGTTATTTTCGGGTCGGGTCAGTTACGGGTCAAGAAAGATCGGGTCATGTTCGGGTCGGGTCGGGTCCAATCGGGTTTTGGGTCACATTTTGGTGTTGTAGTTCGGGTCAATTTCGGGTCACGGGTCGGGTCATTCGGGTCGGGTCAATCGGGTCGGGTTGCTTTTGCCAAGTCTAGTCTTAAGGTCTCAAAAATATCACTATTTTAAATCAGATGTCAATTTCGTTATCCTGAGTAATTATTAGTCTTAGAGATATTATCCACGAATTTAAAGACATTTTATTTAAAGACTCAGTTGTCCTTAAAACCGTGGATAATAATCTTTAAAATCAGCGGTTTTCAGCGATATTTGAAATTCAAAAATATTATTTCCATAAAGGTATTTATAGACCCGTTACGTGACTTACGTTTATAAGTAACAATTGGATGTTAGTATCTCTCTTTAAACAACGTAAAAACGAAGAATACTACTTGTTTCCTTTAATACACACAATGTCTAAAAAGTTGTCCTAAGGTCTGCAAAGTATCTTTATTTTAAAACAGATGCAAATTGCGTTATCCTAAGTCATTATTATATGTCTTAGAGATATTACAGTGCGGATTTAGAGACATTTTATTTCAAGGCTTAGTTGTCCTGAAAATCGTGGATAATAACCTTCAAAATCAGCGATTTTAAGCGATATTCAGAAACGAAAAATATTTTTTATTAAAGGTATTGATAGACCCGTTACGTTTATAAATAGCAATTGGATGTTAATATCCTTCTTTAAACAAAGTAAAATCGGAGAATACTACTTGTTTTTTCTAATAAAGACAAGGTCTGAAAAGTGGTCTTAAGGTCTTCAAATTATCTATATTTTAAGTGAGATGTCAATTTCGTTATCCTGAATCATTATTATATGTCTTATAAATATTACAGTGCGAATTTAGAGACATTTTATTTCAAAGCCAGTTGTCCCAAAAACCGTGGATAATAAACTTGAAAATCAGCGGTTTTCAGCGATATCCGGAAACGAAAAATATTTTTTATTAAAGGTATTTATAGACCCGTTAGTCTATAAATAGCAATTAATTTTTAGTATCCCTCTTTAAACAATGTAAAAACGGAGATTACTATTTGTTTTCTCTAATACACTGTACAGACAAGGTTTGAAAAGTGGTCTTAAAGTCTCCAAACTATATTTGTTTCAAATCAGATGTCAACTTCGTTATCCTGAGTCACTATTATATGTCTTAGAGATATTACAGTGCGAATTTAGCGACATTTTATTTCAAGGCCCAGTTGTCCCGAAAAACGTGGATAATAACCTTGAAAATCAGCGGTTTTAAGCGATATTCGGAATCCAAAAATATTTTTTCCCTTAAGATATTTATAAATCCGTTACCTCTATAAATAACAATTGGATGTTACTATACCTCTTTAAACAACGTAAAAACGGAGATTAATACTTGTTTTCTCTAATACAAACAAGTTCTGAAAAGTGGTCTTAAGGTCTCCAAAATATCTCTATTTTAAATCAGATGCAAATTTCGTTATCTTGAGTCATTATTATATATTTATATGTCTTAGAGATATTATAGTGCGAATTGAAGACATTTTATTTCAGGGCCCAGTTGTCCCGAAAACCTTGGATAATAACCTTCAAAATCAGCGGTTTTCATCGATATTCGGAAACCAAAAATATTTTTTTCTTAAAGGTATTTATAGACCCGTAAATAGCAATTGATTTTTAGTATCCCTCTTTAAATAACGTAAAAACGGAGAATACTACTTGTTTCCTCTAATACACACAAGGTCTCTGAAAAATGGTTTAAGGTCACCAAAGTCCAAACTATCTTTATTTCAAATCAGATGTCAATTTCGTTATCCTGAGTCATTATTATATGTGTTAGAGATATTACAGTCCGAATTTAGCGACATTTTATTTCAAGGCCCAGTTGTCCTGAAAAACGTGGATAATAATCTTGAAAATCAACGGTTTTTAGCGATATTCGGAATCCAAAAATATTTTTTCCCTTATGGTATTCATAGATCCGTTACGTCTATAAATAGCAAATGGATGTTACTATAACTCTTTAAACAACGTAAAAATAGAGATTACTACTTATTTCCTCTAATACAGACAAGGTCTGAAAAGTGGTCTTAAGGTCTCCAAAATATCTTTATTTTAAATCAGATGCTAATTTTGTTATCTTGAGTCATTATTATATATTTATATGTCTAAGAGATATTATAGTGCGAATTTAAGACAATTTATTTCAAGGCCTAGTTGTCCCGAAATCCGTGGATAATAACCTTCAAAACCAGCGGTTTTCATCGATATTCGGAAACCAAAAATATTTTTTTCTTAAAGGTATTTATAGACCCGTTACGTCTACAAAATAACAATTGGATGTTAGTATCCTTATATAAATAACGTAAAAACAGAGAATATTTTTAGTTTCCTCTGATATAGACAAGGCCTGAAAAGTGTTCTTAAGGTTTACAAAATATTTTTATTTCAAATCTGATGCAAATTTCGTTATCCTGAGTTATTATTATATGTCTTAGAGATATTACAGTGGGAATTTAGAGACATTTTATTTCAAGGCTCAGTTGTCCTGAAAATCGTGGATAATAACCTTGAAAATCAGCGGTTTTCAGCAAAATTCGGAAACCAAAAATAAGTTTTCCCTATAGGTATTTACAGAGGCGTTACATCTTATAAATAGCAATTGGATATTAGTATCCCTCTTTAAAAAACGTAAAAACGGAAATTACTACTTGTTTTCTCTAATACATACAAAGTTTGAAAAGGGGTTTTAAGTAGACCTGGCAAAAGCAACCCGACCCGATTGACCCGACCCGAATGACCCGACCCGTGACCCGAAATTGACCCGAACTACAACACCCGAATGTGACCCGAAACCCGATTAGACCCGACCCGACCCGAACATGACCCGATCTTTCTTGACCCATAACTGACCCGACCCGAAAATAACCCGATCCAAAACCACTCAACCCGAAAATGACCCGATAAAACATAACTTTAATTGAACCGAAAAGACTTAAAATGGTCTTTTGTCTCTTATTCTTTGACCCGAAAATGACCCGACCCGAAATAACCCGACCCGGTTGACCCGAAACAGACCCGACATCTAACCCGAAACAAACCCGAAACCCGAAATGACCCGACCCGACCCGAATTAACCCGAAATCAACAAAAGACCCGAACTGACCCGACCCGAACTGGCCCGACCCGAACCCGACCCGGTTGACCCGTTTGCCAGGTCTAGTTTTAAGGTCTCCAAAATATCATTATTTTAAAACAGATGTAAATTTCGTTATCCTGAGTAATTATTAGTCTTAGAGATATTATACAGCGAATTTAGAGACATTTTATTTCAAGATCCAGTTGTCCTGAAAACCGTGGATAATAATCTTTTAAATCAGCGGTTTTCAGCGATATTTGGAATTCAAAATTATTATTTCCCTAAAAGTATTTATAGACCTATTACGTCTATAAATAGCAATTGGATCTTAGTATCCTTCTTTAAACAAAGTAAAATCGGAGAATACTAGTTTCTTCTAATACAGACAAGGTCTGAAAAATGGTCGTAGGTTCTCCAAATTATCTCTATTTTAAGTGAGATGCCAATTTCATTATTTTGAGTCATTATTATATGTCTTATAAATATTACAGTGCGAATTTAGAGATATTTTATTTCAAGGCCTGCTGTTCTGAAAACCGTGGATAATAACCTTGAAAATCAGCGGTTTTCAGCGATATTCGGAAACGAAAAATATTTTTTATTTTAGGTATTTATAGACCCGTTACGTCTATAAATAGCAATTGAATTTTAGTATCCCTCTTTAAACAACGTAAAAACGGAGATTACTATTTGTTTCCTCTAATACACACATGGTCTGAAAAGTGGTCTTAAGGTCTTCAAACTATCTTTATTTCAAATCAGATGCCAATTTCGTTATCCTAAGTCATTATTATATGTCTTAGAGATATTACAGTGCGAATTTAGCGATATTTTAGTTCAAGACCCAGTTGTCCCGAAAAACGTGGATAATAACCTTGAAAACAGCGGTTTTCAGCGATATTCGGAATCCAAAAATATTTTTTCCCTTAAGGTATTTATAGACCCGTTACATCTATAAATAACAATTGGATGTTATTATACCTTTTAAACAACGTAAAAAAGGAGATTAATACTTGTTTCCTCTAATACAGACAAGTTCTGAAAAGTGGTCTTAAGATCTCCAAAATATCTCTATTTTAAATCAGATGCCAATTTCGTTATCTTGAGTCATTATTATATATTTATATGTCTTAGAGATATTAAAGTGCGAATTTAAGACATTTTATTTCAAGGCTCAGTTGTCCCGAAAACCTTGGATAATAACCTTCAAAATCAGCGATTTTCATCGATATTCGGAAACCAAAAATATTTTTTTTCTTAAAGGTATTTATAGACCCGTTACGTCTATAAATAGCAATTGGATGTTAGTATCCTTCTTTAAATAACGTAAACACAGAGAATATTTCTAGTTTCCTCTGATATAGATAAGGTCTAAAAAGTGTTCTTAAGATGTCCAAAATATTTTTATTTCAAATCAGATGCAAATTTCGTTATCCTGAATCATTATTATATATCTTAGAGATATTACAGTGCGAATTTAGAGACATTTTATTTCAAGGCTCAGTTGTCTTGAAAATCGTGGATAATAACCTTGAGAATCAGCGGTTTTCAGCGAAACTCGGAAACCCAAAATATGTTTCCCTAAAGGTATTTACAGACGCGTTACATCTATAAATATCAATTGGATGTTAGTATCCCTTTTTAAACAACGTAAAAACGGAGATTAATACTTGTTTTCTCTAATACAGACAAGGTTTGAAAATGAGTCTTAAGGTCTCAAAAATATCACTATTTTAAATCAGATGTCAATTTCGTTATCTGAGTAATTATTAGTCTTAGAGATATTATCCACGAATTTAAAGACATTTTATTTCAAGACTCAGTTGTCCTGAAAACCGTGGATAATAATCTTTAAAATCAGCGGTTTTCAGCGATATTTGGAATTCAAAAATATTATTTCCATAAAGGTATTTATAGACCCGTTACGTGACTTACGTCTATAAATAAAAATTGGATGTTAGTATTGTGGGAAATAACAGTTTACATCCCCTTAAAAATTAGGATTATAACAAAATTATATAATATGAATGCAAGTCATAAATATGAAAATGATATAAAATAAAGAGAAAATGAATTAAACCTTCGGTCCTTAGCAAATTAGGCCTAAGAACAGATATCAAAATAGATATCCTCCTAATCGTAACACCCAAGACTGATTTGAGATATGCCCTTGTAATTGCTAGAAAAGAATTAAAAGTTACAGTTAACTTTTTAGTGTTTTGTGTGAGATGGAGGCACAAGTTGAGAGAGAGTAAAAATTAGGTTAGCAATTTTTCTCCTTCCTCCTCTTGCTTTTGACGGCACACTCTCTTTAATATTGAGGAGATTTAGTCTCCTCAAATAACTACCCATTGACCGGAAAAACCTGAGTGTATCTGGACACTTTTTCCGGTCATTTTAGCTTCTAGTATAATGTAATACATTATAATCGTCATTAGTCAAAGACCGACATTATAATATATCATTAATTATAAACATCCGTATATTTATAATTTTCTAATTAATCATAACGGTTTATGTTTAATTAGCTTACATTATATACAACAATTAAATATAACATTTTATATTCAATTTACGAATTACAGTTAATTCGTCTCAGCTTTAAATTTATTTAATCTTATTTGTAAATAATTATATCATCATCACATTACAACCTTTTAGTCAAAAACACCCCGACTACATTTTAGTCATTTAATAAGCATCAAATGATCATTTTCTCAAAATCAATCACATCCTCAATCACATCCTTTAGGCCGTGGACTTTCTTAGGGGACCAGTGGATCACGACATCTTGTATGACGATAACGTCAAACTATCTAGCAAGGCCAACCGGTTCGATAAAGTTCAATCAACTGATTACATACAAAGTATACCCTGTGAACCACAGAGATTTTATTTATGTTATTTGCACTAACTGTGGAGGACACTGGCTCCCACACATCTCCCACTTGTCCGTACATGTGTTTATGGGCGATAACCGATTATAATATCCATAATACAATTCTCCACTTCAATGTAAACCAATTGCAAAGTCCGTATTCACAAAGGTCGTGTTTACAAGTGGCTCGCACAAGAGTGGGTTCCCCGAACTAGAGAGTAACTTAACTGATACAAGAATCTTTCATTCGAGCATGGCCATGCATTTCAGTACAGCTCCCGAGTGGCCTGAGAAATGTCAGTATCCTGATAAAGGTTTTGATATTTCCTCAACTCGGAATCTGCAGATACAAGCG
>JAIUZE010075043.1:0-36121 GCA_022085475.1 Heliosperma pusillum | reverse complement strand
TCTTCAAATCTCCGGTAGAGGATATTTCTTCTAGGTAACACAATGATCCACCTTAAGACGGTAGATACAAACAAACATAACATCACTCAACACAATCAACAAACAAGTTAGAACCTAACAAACATCAAGTACACCCAAGACTACCAAGTAAAATCCTTAACTTCTACCCAACTCTCATTTATTAGTTTAAGGTCAAGTAGTTTAAGTTAGGGTTCACGTGTGTGCGTCGGGAGCGATAAAGCTCTGATACCAACTGTGACAACCCTCGCGAATGCGGAAAGATAAAACATACAAGCATGTGAAAAGATATGCGGAAATACGGTATTTTAAAAACCTGTAAACATGCAAGTTATATAACACGAGGAGTGTCAAAATATTACAACTAAGTAAGGAAATACAACAAAGAGACGGGGTCTCTTAAAATGTTAGCAAAGAACAAGTGATTAGCAAACTAGCTAAATAACGTCTAGAGGTGAAAAACTTCCAGGGACAACGCCCGCTAGCTCACACCCGAAACCCAAAATATCATATCCAAAAAGTCATCCAAGCAAGCAACCTGTTCATTCATGAAAAACATGAACGCCACAGTCAGTGGGGAGTAACTCCGGGTTCTCCCAGCCATATCAACTTTAACGTACATATAAGGAAATACAAAAGTAGAGCATGCATATATAAATATACATGTGAGTTACGATAAGAAAAGATAGGCAATACAAGATATAATTATAAGATCACATGGAAATAAAATCCGAAGCCATCATGTTATTCAAAGACTCGGGGAAGACACTCTTAGGCAATCGAATACGCTCACTAGGGCTTGCATCTCACCGTTAGCGGTATAAGATTGATAAGATTGAGACTCGACAGACAAACCAGTCAAGTCATGCGATGATTACACAAAATCCAACATACTATCATCCATTCACGAACCAAGACAATGACGGTGTCCAATCAGGCAATGACCATGCACAATATCATGAAATCACGCATTCAAGAACGACACAAGACGACAAATCTCACGGTAAATGAAACGCACTAGCATCGTGTACATGGCAAGTATGATTAACAGGCATCCACGGGATCACATTTCCCTGAACTCATACACGATCACATTTCGTATATGTAGACTATTTTCCTCCTGGTAGCACGACGATAATAATACGGTCCTAGTCTAAACCTGGCCAGGATCTCGGAATCACGTTTTCCGATTTGACATGCGATAAACGTTTCGCATCCAAGACTCGGGCTTACAATATATATGCCGAGTACCCCAAATTCGGTAGATCAATTCACGAAAGAGGCGGAAAAGAGCTCAAGCCTCATAACAAGCGGTACGCTACATGCAAATAACACCACATCGCAAGTACACAACATTTGACGGCCGGGTCGATCAACGCATAGCGTTCAACTCCCAACAACGTCGTCGTATGCCCACGAACACATGCATTTAAGCAGTAGGATACCTCTCCGTTCCGACATTCCAGCCTTACGAACGGGAAGGTAGCCAAGGGAATGAGAATACAAAGCACAAGACAAAATAGTGCTCAAACCGACTCATTTGTAAAAACCGACTCAAAGTGGGAACATATCGAAAACCGTCACAAAACATGTGATACATGCGAAAGAGATATCATATATCCAAAACATGAATCAATACATAATACATAAGCATTAAACCAAGTTTAAGAAGCATAATAAATAAGAAACATAGATAACTCTCCAAAACAACAAGTTTGGAAACTAACTTAAACAAGGGTTCACTTCAAACTGTCATAACTAGAGTTCTAGATATGGGAATACAGAAATTCCAAGTCGCGGTGATAGATTATCCTCTTACGGTTCCAACGAGTGGTCACAAGCCCAAAACAAGTAAGTAACGAAGGAGATATGATCATTCTACCCAAAAGGGTCAGTGCAGTAAAACTGCGCAAGTCACGACCGTGACTTGTATTTCACGACCGTGAAATGGGGTTTCCACGACGGGACTGACATCTCACGACCGTGAGAGTGTACCAAGTCACCGTGAACTTCAAGATAAATGCAATCCTTTTATTTAAATTCTCATAATCTACTTCTATTAACTATCGACAATCAATATTTATCATCAACAATCATCAACTAACATCAATCATCATCAATATCATAATTCCTAGGCTTTCTAAATGTATTATAAATACGAACTCTAACATGGAAATCATGTAAAACACGTAAATGATACCGAGTAACCCTTCACCGTTACCTTTTCGCGTCTTTAAACGGTTACTAAGCTTTCCTAGTCTCCACCTACATACAATTAGATGATAAAAGATGAATATCATTCACCTTAAGAAAGACGGATAATTTAAAAAGCAAGAAAGACGATGATTTTAATATCAATACGGATAGAGGAAGGTAAGGGGAGAAGAATAAGACGAACTTACGTGAATTCCGTCAAAGAACGAACGAGCTATGACGAATCTAAGCTTGGAAGAAATGGAAGAAATGGTTTTGGTGTTTATGGTGAGGAAGAAAGGGTAAGTGGAAAATGCGGCGTTAGGCGTTTGGGGAGATATGATGTGGGGATGAGCAAGTGGAAAAGCAAGAAAAGTCAAAGACGACTTAAAATTCAAGAAAAGTCAAAGACGACTTAAAATTCAAGAAAAGTCAAACTCGACTCAAAAGTCAAGAAAAGTCAAACTCGCCTCAAAAGTCAAGAAAAGTCAAACTCGACTCAAAAGTCAAGAAAAGTCAAACTCGCCTTAAAACGGGATTTTCATGGAATCTCGCAGAAATTCCAAATACGAACTCGGAAAACTTTAAATTACGACTCGAAAACATTAAAAGCTAATTAAAACATAAAATTACTGAAAAGATTTCGTAAAATATTTCTACTAGAAAAATAGGGTACATCTCCGGGTGTTACAATCACCCCTCCTTTAAAAAAGTTTCGTCCTCGAAACTTGAGAGTAGAAAACAAAAGTATCAAGGATAAGAATCGGTTTACAAAATTAATACGAAAACTTTTATAAGGGAGAAATATTTATGAAACGAAGTTCATCTAGCAAACGGTTTAAAGAAAAATTTTTATAAGTGTGAAACTTTACTTACGGATCTCAAGAATGCTCGTAGCGAACGAGAACTCTAATTATCCAAAAAGCAAAGTCGAAATAGTGAAATCGAAATTCAAAACAAGTGCAGGACTAGTTATCAGACGCGTCTCCAATAACAAGTGCAAACATCCAACCAACCCAAAATCCAAATATAAAAGCAAAAGAAATCCATTTTCTCCAAAAAGAGGGTACACAAACCATTTTTAGACTTCTTTGAAACGTTAAATTAGAAATATAATATGGAAATTTGAAAGTTTTATCAAAGATAAAGTCAAATAACAAGACATTACACGTACATATAGTGACTCGAACTTAAAGTTCACAAATCCCGATAACAAAATATATACAAAACACGCACAAACGAAACAAATCGAACTCTTAGGGATAAAAAGATGACAATAAAATCGGCAGGAAGATCTACAAGAATTCGATAGTTCTAACTCTACTGATAAACTAGATCCTCAAGAGAAGACAATTTACCCAATTTGCAACTCATCATTTTACATCATCAAAATTCCTACAAAAATATTCCATAATCACGAAACTTCGAGTAACAATCTCAATTATTCGAATCCAATTAGAATCTACTAAGGTTCATCGGCACGGTAGACTCCACGACTAACAATCCACAAGGTAAAGAGACTTACCATGAAATCCTTTAATCCAATTTACTTTAAACTCATTATCTCAAATTTACAAAGAACTTTCTAATCCTCGAAAGTCCAAACACAATCAAAGCGTCAAACACAATTATCTAAGATTCAACTAGCCTCATCCAAAGTCTCACGACAAGGGAAAATCCACAATCCATTATCGGTTATAAGGATTCTTTAATACGCCATAACATCCTTAATTCGATCATTACTACGCTCGAAGCATCAAATATAAATAGTCACATTAGCAAACTATGGAGGTTACTAATCCTCAAGATAAATGGGTTCACCATTCTAACTCTATAATCCATAACAACCGAGCATTCATTATCCAAAGCTTGCAACGAACATTTCTCAATTTCAAACTATGATTCCTTAAGAATAAAAGAGAATTACTAATCCCAAACCGCAAATGACCAATCACTTGGAAATCAAACAACCATTCAAATCATCTATTTCATCTAAACTCAAAATGAATCGATTTTCATTGATGACAAAACTCCTCAAACTTTGGGTACCAACTCAATTACCCTAAAGCAAGGTCTCTTTTAGAATCCACCAATTAGAGACATCCAATTCCCAAATGATATACCAAGCAACCGTTATAATACCCAACAACAACGAACTATTATCATGATCAACTAAAATCTCAAAATAATACTAGAATACCAAGCTCCAAATCTAAAACCACTAAGAGAGGATACATTATCACTATTAGGATTCATCCTAGAGTTTAAGTCCTATTTTCCATGATCAAAAGCAACATGAAATTTGCTAAATCCAAAGACACATATTCTAGCTAAAGAATCCCAAAATTGATTACACTTATTCTCTAAGCTTTAGAAACAGAGTATCCCATCCACTAGAGAAAAGATGAAGGAGCAACGAGATAGGAAACGATAAGGAATCTCAAGGAGAACATGAGAATAATTCAAGCACGAGATAACAAGAGAGGAGCGCTGAAAATAACGAGGTCAAGAAAGAGACAAAGCAGATAGTAGAGGTATGAATATATCCGAGTAAGAAATAAGATACGAGCATGCGATTTCTTAAAGATCAATCTTGACAAAAACATTCAAGAATGGAAATGAAAAGGAATGATGGCACGAGTAAAGGTTTAAGGTTTAATCCACAAAATTTCTCTTTTCAAACTTAAGGCGATAGTAAAACAACTTAATTATTCCCTTACAAAGGCCTCTTACAAGGGACCATCATATCACGTACAATCATCAAAGTAAGGTACACCTAGATTTGATAATTCGACTCCAACCCAATTCATCCATCCTTTCATATAACACGGATTCCCAATTACAGAATTGCAACTCAAGCATAGTAACATTCTCTCAACTCTATAATTTGACACATTACCAAAGGTTTCAAAAACCGAAGAACCAATAAGGGATTCTCCATACTAATCTCTTTTCAACTCCTATGGCCATAAGGTAGAACACCGAACAAAACGTCATTATAAATATCATATAGCCCACGAGTTCATTATTAACAAAGTACGACCTCAATCAAACATCATCATTAACGTCCCAAGGTATTTCCATCATAGGTTACATCATCAAACCTCGCTCATATCTATAATCTTCAAGTAATATGGTTCAACTTACAACGAAACCTTACTACTTCAAACGAGTCTCCAATACCATAAGATAAGCTTATATCTTTAAATCCAAGAACTATAGTCAAAAGCTTTTCCACCAAGCCTATACTCACCAACACACAATAGGAAACCACAAGACGTCACTAAATCACAAAAGCAATTCGCACCTTAAGATATCATTCAAAACTTCTTATTTACACAAAATTAACATATCATAAGCATGGTCTTTAAAACAATACAAAACTTCTAAGTCCAAAAGACTAAACTACTAATGGGTTAAGAAGTCCTAGCCAACTCATTCAACCTTACCCATCAAATACCATGAACTATCTACACATTGGTCATGGCAAGCATCAAGCATTAAAATCATTACCCATACCTTATGTCACTTTCCTCAAGGAGACCAACTCTCACCACCATAGGGTGAAATTAGATCTATACCATTTTCCTCAAATCACAAGTTCATTCTAACCAACCCTAATATTCCACAAAGTTCAAAGTTCTTCCGACCAAGTATAATATACCACAAACAAATGGGTATGGCATCCACAAAAATGTTACAAGAGGAAGGTAAGGATACCAATGGTAAGATGGAGGAACTATCAAGAGTAATTTCCAAGAGGCAAACAAGTTGGAAGAGAAAGAAGCACCTAGATAGAAGGAAGAGAGCATAATACAATAAGGACGAGAGAATTCATAGACGAGGAAGAAATACACTTTAATTAGGCTTGTCAATCTTCAATCTTCGGTAAAGGATACTTTTTCTAGGTAACACATTGATCCACCTTAAGACGGTAGATACAAACAAACATAACATCACTCAACACAATCAAACAAACAAGTTAGAACCTAACAAACATCAAGTACACCACAGACTACCACCTTAGGTCCTTAAGTCTACCCATCTCTCATTTATTATTTCAAGGTCAAGTAATTTAAGTTTAGGGTTCACGTGTGTGCGTCGGGAGCGATAAAGCTCTGATACCAACTGTGACAACCCTCGCGAATGCGGAAATAATAAACAAACAAGCATGTGAATTATATTGCGGAAATAGGTAGTTTTTAAAAAACTTTTATACATGCAAGTTAAATAAAACGAGGAGTGTCAAAATATTACAACTAAGTGCGGAAAATAACAAAGAGACGGAGTCTCTCAAAATGTTAACAAAGAACAAGTGTTTAGCAAATAAGCTAAAATCGTCTAGAGGTTAATCTTCCAGGGACAACGCCCGCTAGCTCACAACCGAACCCCAAAACATCATATCCAAAAAGGCATCCAAGCAAGCAACCTGTTCATTCATGAAAAACATGAACGCCACAGTCAGTGGGGCGTAACTCCGGGTTCTCCCAGCCATATCACCTTTAACGTACATATAAGGAAATACAAAAGTAGAGCATGCATATATAAATATACATGTGAGTTACGATAAGAAAAGATAGGCAATACAAGATATAATTATAAGATCACATGGAAATCAAATCCGAAGCCATCATGTGATTCAAAGACTCGGGGAAGACACTCTTAGGCAATCGAATACGCTCACTAGGGCTTGCATCTCACCGTTAGCGGTATAAGATTGATAAGATTGAGACTCGACAGACAAACCAGTCAAGTCATGCGATGATTACACAAAATCCAACATACTATCATCCATTCACGAACCAAGACAATGACGGTGTCCAATCAGGCAATGACCATGAACAATATCATGAAATCACGCATTCAAGAACGACACAAGACGACAAATCTCACGGTAAATGAAACGCACTAGCATCGTGTACATGGCAAGTATGATTAAAGGGCATCCACGAGATCACATTTCCCTGAACTCATACACGATCACATTTCGTATATGTAGACTAATTTCCTCCTGGTAGCACGACGATAATAATACGGTCCTAGTCTAAACCTGGCCAGGATCCCGAAATCACATTTTCCGGTTCGCCATGCGATAAACGTTTCGCATCCAAGACTCGGTCTTACACATGACGCCGAGTAACCCAAATTCGGTAGATCAATTCACGAAAGAGGCGGAAAAGAGATCACGCCTCATAACAAGCGGTACCGCTACATGCAAATAACACCACCTCGCAAGTATACAACATTTGACGGCCGGGTCGATGAACGCATAGCGTTCAACTCCCAACAACGTCGTCATATGCACACTAACACATGCATTTAAGCAGTAGGATACCTCTCCGTTCCGACATTCCAGCCTTACGAACGGAAAGGTAGCCAAGGGAATGAGAATACGGAGCACAAGACAAAACCGTGCTCAAACCGTAACATATGTGAGAAACCGACTCAAAGTGGGACATAGCAAATACCGTCACAAAACATGTGATACATGCGAAAGAGATATCATATATCCAAAACATGAATCAATACATGATACATAAGCATTAGAACAAGTTTATGAAGCATAATGAATAAGAAACATAGATACCTCTCCAAAACAACAAGTTTGGAAACTAACTAAAACAAGGGTCCACTTCAAACTGTCATAACTAGAGGTCTAGACATGGGAATTCAGAAATTCCAAGTGGAGGTGATAGCTTACCCTCTTAGGGTTCCAACGAGTGGTCACAAGCCCAAAACAAGCAAGTAACGAAGGAGATATGATCATTCTACCAAAAAGGGTCAGTGCAGTGAAACTGCACAAGTCACGACCGTGACTTGTATTTCACGACCGTGAAATGGGGTTTCACGACCGTGAAATGGGGTTTCACGACCGTGACTTACATCTCACGACCGTGAGATGTGTTACCAAGTCATCCGAGAACCTTCAACATAAATTCCATCCTTTTATTTCTCATAATTCATTTCATATACTTATAACAATCAATATTCATCATCAACAATCATCAAATAACAACAATCATCATCCATAACATGATTCCTAAACTTACTAATCGTATTCTAATACGATTTCTAGCATATAAGCATGTAAACACGTAAATGATATCGAGTAACCCTTCACCGTTACCTTTTCGCGTCTTTAAACGGTTACTAAGCTTTCCTAGTCTCCACCTACATACAATTAGATAATAAAAGATGAATATCTTTCACCTTGAGAAAGACGGATAATTTAAAAAGCGAGAAAGACGGTAATTTTATTACCAATACGGATAGAGGAAGATGAGAGGGGAAGAATAAGACGAACTTACGTGAATTTGAGCAAGAAATGAAGGCGTAGGATCGATATTAAGACTTGAGCAAATATGGAGGCTAGTTTTGGTGGTTTGTATGAGGAAGAAGAAGGAGATTGAGTTGTGAGGGAGTTAGGTTATGAGGGAGTATATATAGGGTGAGTAAGTGGAAAAGTCAACGAAAGTCAAAGACGGTTCCAAAGTCAAGAAAATTCAAAGACGACTTAAAATTCAAGAAAAGTCAAAGACGACTTAAAATTTCAAGAAAAGTCAAAGACGACTTAAAATTCAAGAAAAGTCAAACTCGACTCAAAAGTCAAGAAAAGTCAAACTCGCCTTAAAACGGGATTTTCATGGAATCTCACAGAAATTCCAAATACGAACTCGGAAATTCTAAATTCGACTCGAAACATAAAAAGCTAATTTAAAACTTAAATTCGCTGAAAAGATTTCGTAAAATATTTCTACTAGAAAAATAGGGTACATTTCCGGGTGTTACAGCTACCTCTGCACAAAAAGAGGAATGGTTCAATAATTTTAGGGTATACTCCCTCCCATCCAGACCAAAGGTTACACTTACCTTATTTGGACCATCCAAACCAAACTACCAATTCCTTTTTGGGTAACAAATAAGACCAAATACTCCTCATCTACCCTATATATTTACACAAAATGCCATTACCCCACCCACCCAACTAACATTAAATATTCAAGTGGTCCTATTTCCATTCCAATACTACCCTTCCTTTATCAACTTTTTCTTAAAACTTGTGCTCCCTCCCATGTAACCTTTGGTTTGGATGGGAGGGAGTATTATTTTTGTTTATATTTTCTTATATTATTATAGTTTTTAATTAATAATTTATTTTACTAATACTTACCTTTTAAATTGTAGAAAACATTTGACTGGCCGGCCGGAATAGAGTATATTGTACGTCAAAGGTACAATGAGACGTGCACTAGACGGTTAAGGGACAACATGTATAAGGTTGTCAAGAGGAAGAAGGAGCCGGAGCATATGAGAGGTATTTAATTGTTTTTGTTATTTGTATATAGTTATAATTTTACACATTTTATCATATTTTATAATACTTATTTAACTTGTAGGTGGTGCATATGAAGATATGCTTAAATATCGTGAAACTGCGGAGTTTCAGGCTAGGTCGGCCCAAGCATCCAAAAATAAAAAAGGAGGAAAGAAAGATGGAGCGGCTGAGCCGTCACATCACGGAGGATCTCGATCTTTTCTGGACCTAGTTTTGGGTGTAAGTTATAATTTCCACTTTTTCCTCCATTTGAAAATTATAACTTAAATTCTTTTTATTATTAAAATCTTCTTATACAAGTCTTTAATTTCTTCTTTTAGAAGGGTAAGAAGAAAAAAGCTAACACGCCCACAGCTCCGGAGCTCTTCCTTGACACCCATTCCCGACTCCAAGACAATAGAAGATATTGGATCAAACCAAAAGATAAGGAATTATATGTAAGTTTCAAACCATTTTTGTATTTTTACAATAAGTTCAATTTTTTGAATGTTTAACCAATTTTGTAGCTATTTTTAATAACAATGTTTATATTTTGTAGGAAGCATTTTCTGCCGAGAAACTTAGGCATTCCGAGAAATCCGATAACGAGATTTGGTTCGACTTGGTAAAGGGTTTCAAGAAGGGGAATGTCTACGGGATTGGGTCGGCAAAGGACGTATTTTACGAAACTCCAAGGGGAAGAATGTCGTCCACCTCAAAACAAACCTACGAGCCGACAGTCGTGGGAAGACTCCAAGCCGCACTTGACGAGGAAAGAAGAAAAAACGCGGAAAGGGATGAAGAATTAAGGATACTGAAAGAAAAATTCAAGGCTTGGGAAAGCAGGTTCGACAACTGCAACCAAGGCCCGCCTCCCTTTCCGCGGGATTATGATGAAGGCAATGGAGGTGGTGGACTGCAAGCCGAATCCAATATGAACCTTGGCTTCTGATATTAGTTTAGAAACTTGTGACTTGTGCTTGTTTAAACTCGGTTTGTTAACGTTTAAGAAGATTTGTAAACTTGAAACAATTTTCTTTATCTATATGAGGATATTGGTTTCACATCGTGTTGTTGTAAATGTGTGAAATTATGGTTGTTTTCTTGTATACTTGCAGGTATGGTATGGTAACGAAATGGCAGGATGAAAACAGAAATTTCTTGCAATATCACAGGTTTTTTGGCGACTGAAATGTTCATTTGGCGACTATTTTCAGTCGCCAAAACCCCTGTATTTTTGCAAATTAAAAGGCCTTTTGGCGACTAATTGGCGACTGAAATCAGTCGCCAAATTGGCGACTGAAGACTGTAGTGGTCGCCAAATTGGCGACTGAAGGCGACTGAATTCAGTCGCCAAATTGGCGACTACATTGTCTATCAGTCGCCAATTTGGGCGACTGATTTCAGTCGCCATTTCCCCATTTTGGCGACACTTTTTTCAGTCGCCAAATTTGGCGACTGAAAGTAGTCGCCCGAGTTTTTTTTGGCGACTAATGACTGCGACTGGGTCTTGGCGACTGATTTCAGTCGCCAAATTCATTTTAGCGACTGAAATTAGTCGCCAATCGCAGTCGCCTGAATGTTGTTTTCTTGTAGTGTCAAGGTATACAAAAAGGCAAGAGAAATGAAATTAAAGTACAATAATTATGTAGGTTGTTTTTTTATTATTTTTGTTAATTATAGGGGTGACATGTGGCAAGAAATAGAGACGTGACACGTGTCACTTCAATGGAGGCTCAACAAGCCTTTTTATATTATTGTAAGATATATGAATGTTACATTTCGAAATTGGCCAAAAAGAGTTCACACACTATCAATTTAAATTAATAAATATGTGATTCATGGGTGGACCCTATCACTTTTTGCAAAAAAGAAGTGTAAAAATTCCTTGAGTTTGATGACGTTGGAACACCAAATTGTTTAAAATGTTTGTCTTTTAATAGATTTAAGATATGGTTATTTATCCTATTGTCACTGGATGATTACTTGTTATTTTTTCTTTTATCATAATTATGAGTAAGTTTTGTGTGAGACGGTTTACTATTATAAAATAATATTTTTTTTATAAATAATAATAAATAAATGATTTTTCTAGTATAGTACCGTCCGTCTTTGGGGTGTTAAACCATCTTATTCTACAATTTGTGCTTAGTGAAATAAGCTTTTAATAGCATTTAATAGGTTGTCATTTAATTATTTAGCATATAAAGTCTACATACCTCTAGAAAAATAAAGTAGCATTAATTAAGATTCTCTATTTTATTGGAAATAAAAGACATATTGAAAGTCATTTAATGCTTAAAAACAACCCACTGGGTTGTATATATCAAAACCGTCTTTAAATTTTAGGTTAGAATCTACAATTATAAACGTGTAGTAATAATTATTAAGCAATAGAAAAGTGAAAATTAATATTTTTTTTTTGCTGAATATCGTAGTGTTTTTCTGCAAATGTTAACAATTAGAGTTATATAAGTAGGCTAACATAATAGAATAATCAAAAGTGTTAAGCCAAATATTTGAGAATAACCAAAAACGCGAGGCCCAATTTGCCGATTAGAATGATTTGAGCGGGAAAATTCCTAACTTCACTTTTTTTTCATTAAATAGAGGATTAAGCCCAATTGAATATATTCCGATTAATTTCTCGATACAAAACAAATGATTTGGCATTGGAAACATAACTAAGATTTGTTAAAAAAAAAAAAAAAAAAAGATATGAGGCTAAATTGCACATACTGCGAAATGTACGAGGTATGTTTACCACTTCCTCGCATTCATTTGTATATAATATTGATTGATGATTGATATATTGTTTGAACATGACATTTTATCGAGCCGCAATGTAACCCAAGGTTATTTCAAATTGAAAAAGTGCTTTATTATTTTAATTTCCATGAGATTTATCATAAAACTTTCGTCTTAATTTTTCTTATTATGTGCCTTTATGACACATCTTTAAAAACTGATTTCAAAATTCAATTGGTTTCCTTTAAGACTGGTATATCTGTTTTAAGAGTAAAACGGGTCAAGTACCACCCAACTTGCCTAAATAAGATAATTATTTTGCTAATATCCAGGAACTTTTGTTTTGCCTTATCTTAGTTATTCATTGACCCGTCATAAATGGGAATTTGTGTTCAAAGTTATAGGATTACACACAAATTGTTGGGTAAAACCATTTTTCACAAAAGACTAGTCCATTAACCAAACGCCCAAATAAGTTACTTAATAAATTTATACAGATATATTTAATTTTCATAACCTAAAATATAAATGAAATAAAATATTATGTTGGGCTTATTTCTTATTGTGACAAACCTATATTAAAGAACGGTCATATAGAAGAGCGGTGCTGAAACTTGTATTTTAGTTGGGTTTGCTAATCTGGAAATAATAATGGTTGAAGGCAGCCGAAGAATTGATGAGCCGGAAATAGTAAAAATGAAGAATTGAAGTCTTTAGCAGGCTAGCCCACCCAAAGTATCCAACTCCTCCAATTAAAACCCTAATCCCATCACAACACAACCACCAAAGTTTTTCACATTCCTATATATTTCCCCACAAACTCCTCATTCTTCATTCATCGGCGCTCCTCAACTTCTATTCATCTCCCTCTCAAATCTCTCTTATTAATTTCTTTTCACTTGATAGTATATTATATATATGTATATGTTGTTTTGTTTGAATTGATAATAATAATAATTGAAAAAGGAGGAAAACGGTGACGACTCACAATATTCAAGCTCAACAGACCGGAATGCAGTGGGCTTCTTTTTTAAGATTTCCTTTGCGTGTCGATTAACCCGCTGAACTGAGTTTTTCTCCTTTTTATTTCATTTCATTTTATAAGTTTTTTTTTTTTGGAATATAATGACGGGGATTTATCCGAAAAATCCCAATTACGAAAAATGGGGCAAATAAACGATATTTGTGAATCCCAACGTAAAGCGTCAGAAAAAGAGTCGGTAGAATGTTGACGTATCCTTATTAATTTAAGGAAACTCCATGGACCGGCGGTCTCATATTCCATCGCCTTGGGTAGCGGCGTCGCTGCTTTAACCATTTGGGAATTGCCATGAGACATATATATTTATATTTATGTTACAGTATTTATTTAATTAGAAATTAAAAAAGCCAGTGATGAGATCAGAATAAAACACACCATCTTTCGGGACTGAGTGGTTCCTTGTGAACCTTGATGTTTCTTCTGCAATTCTGAGGCTTTTATTGTTGCTATTTCCTAACTCTTTACTTATTCTATTTCTAGTCCTAAAACTCGAGGAGATCCTAAAAGGAACAGAAGTTTCTTCTGCACTTGAATTAAATTCTGGATTTTTATTTCTCAATCCAACTACTTTTAAACCCGTGTAAATTCCATGTGTTTTTGGGGTTGTTATATTAAAATTGTAAATATAGATTGTTTATTGATCAATTATTTCGTTTTAAATTTATCAAATTGTAGTTTGGTAATCTAATAAATTGAGTTACAAAGAAGATTTTGAATTTGAATTGAAACTTTCACTTAGAATTAGTTAAATGATACTAGAGTCAATTGGTTATTTGGTTGTTATAGTACAATACGTCTTCTTTTTAATAAATTTGAGTTTTTACTCAATTTAGTTGAAAATTAACAGAGAATTAGCAGAATTACAAATTGCTACACTCATTTTACATTTAGTTAAACCCATGCAGAATACATAGTGAGAGATTTAACTAGACCTGTCAAAGCAAACCGACCCGAATGACCCGACCCGTGACCTGAAATTAACTCGAATTACAACACCCGAATGTGGTTCGAAACCCGATTGGACCCGACCCGACCATGACCTGATCTTTCTTGACCCGTAACTGACCCGGCCCGAAAATAACCCGATTCAAAATCACTCAACCCGAAAATGACCCGACAAAACATAACTTTAATTAACCAAAAAGACTTAAAATGACCTTTTGTATCTTATTCTTTGACTCATAAATGACCCGACCTGAAATAACCCGACTCGGTTGATCCGAAACGGATCCGAGAACAAACCTGAAGTGCCGACAACAAACCCGAAACAAACCCGAAACCCGAACTGACCCAAATTATCCGGAAATCAACGAGAGACCCGAACTGGCCCGACCCGAACACGATCTGATTGACCCGTTTGCCAGTTCTAGATTTAACCCATGTATATCTGTAAATACAATCATTGATCCAATTGTCATGTAGTAGAGATTGAGAGTTATTAGACAAAACAAAATGAAAACTAAGGCTTGCATATCCACTTGTTACTATCTGTATAAGACAAATTCTTATTCAAGATAGATACTATCTGTATAAGACATGTTAAATAAATTCTAATTTATTTACTTGTTACCTAAGTAATATTAAAAGTTTTTTCTATATTACCATTTTATTATGTGGAAGTAATTGACCAGTCTTAAGATTAAGAATGATAATCTTATGGTGTAAAAAATTCACAAATTCTCATTTGTGACGGGTATTATCCGTCTTAACTTTTAAATAAATCAAATACGTAACTAATCACCCAATTTGTTGCCTAAAAAATACCAAAAAATTTGTCTTTATTGGTATCATGTAATAGTATTTAAAACATTTTAAATTTAAGACAGATAGTGCTCGTCTTACGCAAAACTAGATATAAAAAACAAAAAAAATAATAGCAAATTTTAATATGATACTCATCGGATATAAAAAGCCTTATCTTACTCCATACACAAATTATTCTCTTTCTCGTCTCTCATCCTCCCTCACTCTCTTAGCTCTCTAAACCTCTCTAATTCTCACCCCAAACCTTTAAAAATAGTATGGAGTAGTCCACAATTAATAACTATTCCTTGAATAATATCGAAAATGCTACGGTTATACTCGGTGTATAGAATTTTCTATACACCGCGAGTAACGTCATGACACGTGGCAATGTTGGGAAATGAGATAGAATTTATTTTGTTATATTTTGAGAGCAAAAATTAAAATTTAAATTTGAAATTCGAAATATTTCAAAAATTATTATGGGTAATATTTTTTCCAGATTTTGTAAATATTACTTAATTTTATTTTCTTATTCTTTCCGTATTTTTCTTTCGTATAATAATATTATTAGTAGCTTGAATCTACTGCCGTTGCCGCCGTCGACAAGTCCCGACCACCATCACAGCCTCTTCCCGCCGACGACCCCTCTTCCTGCTGACGTCTACCCCTCTTCTTGCCGACGACTCCTCTTCGCGCCGACGACCTCTCTTCCCGCCGGCGACCTCTCTTCCTGTAACCGTGGAGGATTTGTAGAAGAATGACTTTATTAATCTATTATGTGACTGTGAATATTTCGTCAATCATGGAGGCTGCTTGCTTATTAGTAAAAATTGACAAATACGATATTCGGATGATACAAATAGTCGTCCTCCAAATCGAATAAGATCATATGAATCTCCGTGCTCCAATTTTTACATTGTTAACCTAATTATACAAATCTTACATTATTATTATTCAAAATTTGACGTTACTAAAAAAACGACGTTATCAATCGAATTATACAAATATTAGCTATGAATAAAAAAACTGTTATAAAATCAATGACATTATTCATAGAATAATCATCCGAACATTGATGCTCTAAATCGAGTCATACAATTGTTCATGCTTTAAGTTTTACGTTATTAATAGAGTTATACAAATCTCACTTTATTACTAGTCATAATTTGAAGTTAGTCCAAAAAAATGACCTTATTAATCGAAATATATAAATTTTACGTTAATTAATAGAAATTTACGTTAGTAAAACATCAACATTATTAACGAAACATAGCAAGAGTGCTCCAAATATAATAAAACAAATATTCGTGCTCCGAGATTTACGGTATTAGTTATACAAATTGATTAGAGAGTTTTAGAGTCTATTGGTTTTAGATTTGGAGGTTTAGCGAATTATATAAATATTACATTATTAATAGAAACTAATGTTATTAAAACATTGACATTATTAATGAACCATGGAAACATTCGTGGTCTGAAAAGAATAAAACAAATCTTCGTGCTCCGAATTTTACGTTATTAGTTATACAAATCTTACTTTATTATTATTCAGATATTGACGACGTTAGAACTATTGTTATGAAATTCAAAGTTATTAATTGAATTATACAAAACTACATTATTAATTAAAAATGACTATAGTAAAAAGTACATTGTTATTAGTAACGAACATTCGTGATCTTAACAATACGTTTTTCATGTTATTAGTCAAAGTTTAGTGGTTTGTATGTCTCATGTTTTAGGGTTTCGAGGTAGGATTTAGGGTTATGCGAAATAAATAAAGAATTACGTAATTATGATAGAACAATGAACGTGATGACAAATGTGAGTGGTTGAACGTAATAGAATAGTCATCGCTTAATGTCATGACAACAGGGATAATGTGCTACTTTGAACGTAATTGTAATAAAATGATCCTTTTATAGGGTACAAATAAAATTTCTCTATTCCACATTAGTAGTTTACTAAATAAAAATAATCATTTTATGTGTTTTAATGATAAATGTGATGGATTTAACGTGATGCAAACAAAATGACCGATTTATATGAGACTTAAAACTTAATACGATCGATTTAATATAAGTATGTAACTATATGAATAATGACTTTATGATATTTGAAGAGGAATGCAATTGTTTAATGTAGTTATAATGTAATTATCCGATTTATTCGATAAAAGGGTGATAATTCTCATACGTAATTGCTAAATCCCGCGCACTAAGTTACTCAATCCTGCGCAATTTCTCCCTTTATTCCTAGTACACTACTCCCGTTTCTCTCTCCACATAATCAAACAAGAGAGAGAATGAAACTACTAAAAATGAAAAACCCAGAAAACCCGAAGTCTCATACCCCACCACCCTCCATGCGACTTCTATCCCACCACCGACACCCTACCCGTCCCACCGCCGATATCCTCCGCTACCCTACCCTTTTTTTATTTACAAGCTCACTTAAACAAAACACAATTTACAAGCTCACCTACTCTTTTGTCTTTCAGTATGTCGCATTACAATTTCCTGCATGCATTCAATTTCCCTTTTTTTGATTAAAATTACAATCTAGGGTTTTGACGGTCCAATTAAACCAATTTTGTGGGGGTGTTTATATGAGGATTTGGAGTTGTCTTCCATGCTGGAACTGACAACAACAAGTACATGTATATTAACCTCCACAACCAGTAATAACAACAAATTCGCTAATTGCTGTATACATATTAACCTGTGTATATTAATCTCCACAAAATCAAACAAGAGAGAATAGAAAATTAATTTAACTAATTGTTTAAGAGAATTAAATAGATTATATATTATAATTTAAGTTATATATTAATGTGTTGATACAAGTTTGATTCTTCCAGTGGTCATTAATAAAAAAAAAAATTCAAAGTCTGTTTTATTACCATTTAAAATAAATTTCATTATATGGGGTTATTGAGAATAGAACCTACGACCTCTTGCTTAGAAAGTAGCACTGAAACCAGTAGATCAAGTGCATCTAAATGACAATCTCTTATTCAATACCTTAATTCATTTAACAATAAAATTTTTAAAGTGAAATGTAAAATTTTAAAGTGAAATGTAAAATTTGGAGGGAAAAATGGTTATAAATACTACCATAAACCCTCAATTTTATTATCATATTATTTCATTTTACTCTTATTCAATACCTTAATTCATTTAACAATAAAAATAGTGAGAATGGCTACACCAACCAAGCAACATGGTGGTGATCTTGTGATTATAAGGCTATGTCTAGAATTGCTCCAACAACTAATTACATATTGAAAAATATGTATGAGGAGGAGTATAATGTTCTCCATCGAAATCTTCCACTTGAGAAATTATATTGGACAAATATTGATGATGATATATCAATGGTGGCTACACCAAACATTGATTATACCATTGTAAGGGACAATGATTATGAAGATAATGACGTTGTTATAATCGAGACTCCTCCTACATGTTCGTCATCTAGGGGTTGGAGAGGGAGAAAAAGATCAAGAGGTGCTCGAGGAGGCCGAATTTGCAAGAAGATATCATTTTAGAATTTATTTATGTTAATTTATGATTAGTCTTATTACTAATAATTTGTTTATCTTCGTTTATGTTTAGTATTATTATAAGAATAATTTATGAGTAAGTGGTAATGCTTATGAATACAAAGTTAAGAATTTTTATGTTATCATTAGAACTCAAAGTTATGAAATTCTAATTTCTCGTTAAGTTTTTATCATTCAATCTTTAAGTTATGGAATTTTATTTTATAAAAATCTAATAATTCGTTGTTTAGGTTTTTAATAAAAAACGTAAAATTCTTAATTACAAAATTAAAATTAAAAAATGTAAAGACGATAAAAACGTAGTTAGTAGCAAATTAGTTGGCTTTTTTTAGTTAAAGAAAGAAAAGATCCTAAAAGTAAAATAAATAAAAAAAATCAAAATATAATTACAAAATATATTCATGATCAAGAATATTCTTAATTTATTTTTAAGTAATTTATCATTTTGTTAATTAAGTTTTTAATTAAAAAAAAGATTTTGAGATATTCTAAAATCGTAGTTAGTATCAAATTAGTTGGCTTTTTTTTTTAATTAAAGAAAGAAAAGATCATAACAATAATATAAACCAAAATATAATTACAAAATATTTCATGATCAATGATATTCTTAGTTCTAGGCATAATTTTAGGCAAGTATAACTAGGGTTTTTGGTTGAATAAAAGATAATATACAACTAAATATGGTTATGGGTTAAACTTTGAAGCTTGCAGAAATGCAGAAGTTGAGAGGTCCTGGGTTCGACTACTAGCTGGGGCGATGATCACTTGGCCACTGCAGCCCCCGAAGGGGGTGGCTTACATGGTCCATGTGGTGGTGCGGGAATGCATGGGCCCGGGGGGATTCAACCCCCTCGTCATAAAAAAAAAAAAAACGATTTTTCACTGATTTTTCACAATATAATAAAATGTGATAGCTAAAGTATAAGTGTTGACATCATTGCTCAGTTGGTTTCAAGTCTTGTGCAAACAATAGCATTCTCCTCAGTACACGCTCAGGTTCGATTCTCACCAGCACAATTTCCATCAAATATTCAAATATAGCATGACTAGAGGTGATCGTTTGCGGGCTTGGACGGACATGGGCCGGGCTTATCTTTGAAAAAATGTCCAGCGGGCCTAATATGTTTTGTCCAAGCCCGCTTAAGCGGGCTTACTAGGTTGTCCATATCCGCCTAGTTTAAGCTAGCGGGCTTGTCCGTGGGCTTGCGGGCTTGAATGTAAAATATATTAAACTAATTTTTTAATAAAATTAAGGTTAAAGTAGACTTAACATATATTCCGAATTAACTAAAACATCGCAACTCAACTTAACATATACAAATTCTATAATTAAACATGATTATTGTGAAGTTACAAGTCTCCAGAAAAAGTAACGATATAAAAATAATTATAACTACTTACTTTATCACTAATACAAATTTTATTTCATTTTACTCTTGTTGTATATTTTTACTTTATTAGCTTTTTGTTTATATGAATTATAACTTTTTAATTTTATATATGTTTAGCGGGCTTGGCGGGCTTGTCCATGGGCTTCTTAATCATGTTCATATCCGCCCACAAAAAATAGCGGGTCGAGCTTGGCCCGTCCGTCAAATAATTTTTTTAATTTTTTCTTGTCCAAGCCCGCTTAAGTAGCGGGCCAAACGGGTAGGGCCAAACGGGCCGGTCCGAAGTTGATCAGCTCTAAGCATGACCAAGAAGTGCAATTAGTTTACAGATGTAGCGATCGAGTTATTAGTGCAATCAGTCCTATACTGAAACACTAGCATCACGAACTCCAACCCCGATACTAGACTACAAAAAGGATGACCAAGAAGTGCAATTAGTTTGCAGATGTTGTGAACTGAAATACTGGCATCACGGACTCCAACCCCGACTAGGCTGTTGCTGCTGTACATTCAGAAGTCAATAACATTCAATTCTTCCTATCTAGAAATCACATTCAGACTACAAACATTTTGCAAAAACAAACTAGTACTGACAAATAACTCGGAAATATAGCAAATCATCCAATACTAGCAAATCATATAATACTTTCTGTCTAGAAATCAATCTGCAAATAAAAAAGTACTGACAAATAGACTACTGATTCCAAATAATGAACTACACTTTGAAAAGAAAAATATTATGAATTTAAATCAAAAGTTGGTGCTCGACTTCTTTTCTACGGTGTGGGTTGCGATGAATCGATGATCCATCATTTTTTCTTCTAACCGTCTTCTGTTTTGGTTTCCTTGCCCTACCAACGCCTCTTTTATCAATTGGATCTTTTATACATCCGTCAACTGGAGGTGACAAATTCTTAACAATATGCCTCTGATTATTTTCCTTCCTCTGTAATCTTCTACGCCCCCAGACTTTTAATGTATTTCCCCCCGTTCCCGAAGAGCTGATGGTGTTGACTCCCACATGGTTCTCCAATTTATTTTTGTCAAATCTGCCATTCCACTATCGTATATGGCGTAAGCCACGTCATCCTTTAAAGCCATTTTTGCAACGTAATCATAATTCTCATTGATTTCCATAGACCTTTTTTACTTTGGCAGATGCTTCTGGATCATAATAACTCACCCGAACGTGCTCATACTCTCTTACAAAATCTTTTCGCCAACGGTCTAAAATATACTTTTCGGGGATGTACTTGATATCTTCGAGATGTTAAAACGGATAATATGCTTACATAAAATTCCCTTGAACTCAAAAAGTTCACACGAACAAGTAAAATCTACCTCAGCTCAATGGCGTCAATATACACCTCGTATGATTTTTTAACTCCTTTCCTCCAAGGCGGGTCAACAATAATCTCATCGGCCAATTACCTAGTGTAATTTCCAACCTTCCCATCATTTAGCACATTTGTATTAAATAGCCCAAAAACCTCAGCTTGCACCGCCTTAAACATGGTATTCATGTAAAGTTTATGAAAAGCCTCTTCCACTAGAACTGATCCCGCTATTAACTTAGGCGGTCTATCTAAGCACTCAAAATTCATTTGCTTCTCCTCATTTACCTTTGTCAATATGACATTCTTAAACTGATGAACAAAGTTACACAACCCACTTTCAATGCTAACATAGCTCTTTAGAAATCGATTTTGTTGCTCACTCCGTTGTGTCGAGGACATTCCAGCGCAAAAAGTACCTTTCCAAAAGACATGAACCCATTGACGTCTCACTTCATACGACTCATTTATCCAAGTATTTTCTTGTAGATGGTATTTTTGTACCATTGAACCCCATGCCTCCTCAAACTCATTGGCGTCCATAGTGTCATGAACCGCATTTCTCAATTCGACCTCAATTTGTTTCCAACTAGCATAACTACCCAAATTCTTAGCCGCATTTCTCATTATGTGCCAGAGACAAAGACGATGAGGAAAATCGATTCCAAAAACACTTTTAACCGCGTTACCAATCGCCCTTGCTTGGTCCGTAAATATGATAGATGGAGGCTTGCCCATACATTCTAGCCACTGTCGGAATACCCATTCAAAACTTTCTGTATTTTCGTGAGATATTAAAGCAGCCTTAAATAGAGTTGATATACCATGGTGATTAACGCCAACAAAAGGCGCAAAAGGCATCTCAAATCTGTAAGAATAAGTTATCATAAATTACACTGACTGAGTTCTGCTGCTCATAGTACACAAATTTGAAAACAAAGCTAACATAAGTAATGGGACTCTTACACCCTTAATATATTAATATTAAAGATGGTTTTACAAGTAGATGATGGTACGTACACAGGTAGATGATGGTACAGTCCACAATAAAAAAATTAGCATTTTGTGAAGAAAAAGAATTTTATCAGCAATTTTTTGAAGAAAAAGGAACAAATAAAATAAGAAAAAGGAACCTTATGGTGAAGTAATGAGACAAAAATGAACAAATAAAACAATGTAGCTAACAATATATAATAGCAAATGAAAACAAAGCACCATAATCCTTCCCAATCATTATGGTGAAGTCTGAGAAATTTTGATTGTTTTGTACTGAAATTTTTAGTTTTTAATGCCTGGTTGCGTGGTTGATGTGATGATATTTTGAGTTTCGTCTACCTTTGCACAACCATTTGTATACACCTTTGATTGAATTAACAAACAAAGAACAAGAGAGGTAAATAAACGATCCGGAAGGAAGGATTATGGTGCTTTGTATAATCTTATGGTGCAGGGGTTTTCAGCAATTTATATAATCTTATCCAGTTTGTGATTTGTATATTAAGAAATTAAGAGCTATGAAAATTAATTTACCTATTGCACATGAATGTAGTGTCAAATGAAATAACATCGGGAAACGCTTTAAACAAAGCCCGACATCGAGCATCTGCCCAAAAGAAGTCTGACAATCGACCTTAGCTGTTACAACGAATAACATAGAAAAAATCCGGATTGTCCGCTTTCATCTCTTCAAAATATTTCAACAATGCAGTAGCATCGCCTCCTAGCCTTACGGTACGTCTCTCCACATTTACAAGATTCCTCAAATCCCGATTACTAAAGGGAACATTTTCATGTCCCCCACATTCAAGGACCACAGAATTGTAGTTTTTAATAATCGAGATACCGGCAGCATCGTTGAGCATAATTCGGCTTTTGAAATAGTCACTTATAACCCTATAATTTACCATGAAACGCCTATTTTCAAGAACAATATCATGATTATGTTCTAGTTGACAACACGTGATTTCCATCATCGTTTTTCCTTTCGGAATTCTAGCGTCTACTACAAATTTACAACCGGTTACATTTGAACCGTCATGTTTGCATTGTCCTCCTTTCTTACACATCATTCTCATTCGCTTGTACATAAACAAACGCTATTCCTTTTCTCCCGTCGATACTCTACTTACGCCTTTCTCTTTATACTCGTCTTTAAACTCATTTGTTCTTATAAAAAGCTCGAAACCACGTTTGTGATATGTCTAGTTTTTATATGATTTTACTCCCTAATTTAGCTCGATTTTACATGATTATTATACTTTGCTTAGTATATTTGTGAGCTAATTACGTGTTCGAGATGCATTGCTCGTTTTTGCTATGTTTTGTAGGAATCTAAGTATTTAGAGGCTTTTTCCTAACACAATTAGCAAGCACCAAAGTCCAACAAGCTAATGGAAGCAAAATGGACCATGAAAGGAGAATGACAAGCCAAGCATGAAAATTTGTGAAATGGATTGAAATGCAAAACCAAAAATGAAGCCCAAAGTAAGGAGCCCACAAACTCAAGCATAGGATACTCTTTTAGATGCTCAAGGAAACCCTAAACTATGCAATTAACCGGAGAATTAAGGTGTTTAAAGGCATAACTTAGGATTCCTTAAGCATTAAATGGAGAAGTTAAGTTAATATACCCGGATTAAGGAGGCCCTGATCGAGGTTCCCAGGCCCTGATCGGGGTTTGGCTTCTGTGATCACAACTGTTTCAAGTCCCTCTCCCTATATAAAGAAGAGGGACTTCGACACTTACGGAAATCTTTTATCATATTTTTTACTCATCTTACACATATATTTCATAGTTTTAGCGTAAGCACACATGTTTTTCTTAGTTTCATAATTAGTTAAACATTTAGTTATTAAGTTGTCAAACATTTGGTTACATTTTGAAGTTGTATTGCAATCTTTCCATTCAAGCATTTGGGTTATTCGTTCTTCATTTCCGAGTTATATTTCTCTATTGCGGTAATCCTAATTCTAGTTTTATGTTAGTATTCACTTTCGTCTTTACCTTACAAATCATTTAGTTAATCGTAATATTTAGTTAATCATAGAATTCATTGTTATCCACACTAGAATTGTTAGTTTCATTTCACTTAGTGTAACACATTTTATTAACAAGTTGTTTTCCTTTATAATTTCATATTCATCATGCTTATTATATCAAATACTATTAGTCTAAACATCAACATGAGTGAGTAGTTTCATTTGTCTAGGGATTAAAGGAAGCCATGCATAATTAGTAAGTTATAAATGTTTAAATAAGGATGAACTAATATTGGTAAATTGTTTCTATCACATGCTTGTATTGTTTGTTAATCTTTGTTATTTGGCCAATTGCATTGATTAAATTTGTTAATTCAATCTACAAGTCGAGAGGCACGGAATCGGATTAGACTAAGCATGTGTAGTAGGACGACTCTAGTCATAACGAAAGTTCTCTAGGACTCGACCTAAGGTTGTCACTAATATCGAGAGATGGGTGTCTTTAGCCTAAACAAATTAACAATATTAAGAATTCTTATGTTTAACATGAGCATTTACGTATTTGCATGAGTGACCCGACTCCCCTAGACTCTTTTAATATTATTTTATTTGCATCATAGTTAGCTAAACATCAAACCAAACCAAACCATTAAACCGACTTTGATAGTAGTCCATTCATAGCATTTCATAACGAAATTCCTGTCTCCTTGTGTTCGACCCCTCGTACTACATTTATTTGTGTCTAGGGAAATTTATCTTTGCATAGGTGTGCGATATATCCTATCAGTTTGGATGCATATGAATATATAAACGCGGAGAATTCTTCTGACCCGGGAAAAACCATTCCAACTTCAGGACTAATAATATCATTAATGACTTCAGAAGTAACATTTTCGTCATCAAATAGTTCGACTGCTTGTTGCAACAAATTATCAGACCCCAGTATAGTCATCTCAGTTTGGACGTGATCTTGTACCGTGTCATTCGTTTGAGTCCTCAAATCGATTTCTTCCAATAAAGGTTCATCTTCATTATTGAATTTATCATGATACTTATGATTCAAATCGAAATAATCGTGATTAAAATTTGACATTGATAAAGTTAAGTACAAAATAAACGTACTGGAAGAAAAGAACCGTAATGTCAATTATTTTTTACAGAGTAAACGTACGAATTTTAGTTAGGGTAGAATTTTAGAAGATATTGATAATATTTTGTTAAGATATGATTTTATATTTTATTATAGTAAATATATTATTAATTATTATGCCAAAATCAATATATATATATATATAAGAGGCTTTTTTCGTGCAATTCTATTGGTCAACATCATCTTTTTCAGTTTTTGGAAAATATATTTTAAGATCTTCCAAGATTACGAAAAATATATAAGAGACTTATTTATAAATATGAGTCATTATTGAAACTTATGTATCCACACAAAATCTTTTAAGTCTCTTAAATATTGTCTTAGAGACCTCTTAAAAGTTTGTATTAGTATCTTTCCAATATTGACGTTTACATCATCAAAAATTAATTTAGGAAAGTATGATAAAAAAAAATAATGTAAAATATATTTTAATTATTTTAATATATATTTCATATATTAAATTAAAGGGACGTTTGATGAACATAATATAATTAGATTTCTGGTAAAAATGCTATCATTAGTGTATAGATTCTAATACAATTTATACATACTTGGTGTAATTTTTAGTATTTTATTTGTTGCACACCGAAAAATAAGGGTCTTGCTCATTCATAGACAACGTTTACTCATTCATGGACAAAATTGACCAATTTGCCCTTCCCATTTTAACCCCAAAATTTCAGTTTTCTATCCCCCACTTTGAATTCTACCACCTTCCTCCCCCGCCCCACCACCGCCTCTGCTTGCCGCCGACCACCACTTCTTCTTGCCGTGGAACACTGCCTCCTTCACTCGCCACCTCACATGCCCGACCACCACCACCACCGCTACTTCCCTCGCCTCCCTGCATACACGTCTCCTTCCCTCGCCACCGCTCTACATGTCCCTTGTGCGTCGACCACCATTTACCACCATTGAATCCCACCACCTGAAACACCTGCTCGTGTGTCCCTTGTGCGTCGACCTACCTTCTACACCCTTGTCGTCGGCATACCTTCTCACTATCACCACCGGCCTCTCACCTGCCGATCAGATTGGACCTTGCCACGACCACGACCGACCCCCTCTCCTGTCACCCTAGCCACCCCTTCCCCCATAAACCCTAATTTCACAAATCCTAATTTTATCTCACCCTATTTAATCATTACATGATTATTTACAATTTGATACAAATATTGAAGAAGAAATTAAGTGAGAATTATTGTTTGAATAGAATAATTTAGAATAATTAAGATTAAAATTGAGTAATGTAATGGAGATTTGATTAATTGTAAGAGATAGAAAAAGAGATAAGTTGTTTGTTTTTGCTTAATTGGAAAAGGGTAGGTTATGGAAATATTATGGTAAAATGTCCATGAATGAGTAAAATCTGTCCATAAATGAGCAATTACGAAAAATAATATAGGTATGGTGAATATAATACCTATAAATAGTAGAATGGTCTCATGTTGAAAAATTGTCATAAGGTGGGGTGATTTTATGATTATAAATAAAAGACATCCTTAAAACTTAGGTATCAACCCAAAATTTCTTTTGAGCCTCTTAAGTATTGTCTTAGAGAATTCTTAAGAGTATATATTATCACATCGATCAAAATTTAAATTAAGAAAATATCATATATAATAATCTAGATATAAAAAAGAAAGTGGAGAATCTTTTAGTTATTATTATATATATTTCCTATATTATTATAATCAAGTGATATTTATAATTTTTATATAAAAACAATTACATTTCATTTGAAAAAAATAATATAAAATAAATAACAAAACATAATGTAAGACTGTAAGTGTGGTAAATATATTACGTATAAATAATATAATTGTCTCACATTGGAAAATTATCATAAGGTGGGGTGATCATGTAATTATAAATATGAGTCATCTTTGAAAGTTAGATATCAACCCAATGAGTCTCTTAAATATTGTGTTAGAGATTTCTTACAAGTTTGTACTCCGTATTACCATATCCACATTAGTATAACTTACCTCATCAAAAATTAATTTAGGAAAGTATCATAAAAAAAAAAATCTTATAATTATTTCAATACACATTTCCTATATTATATTCAAGTGGTGCTTAGAATTTTTATATAAAAACTTTAACATTTCATTTCACAAAAAAAAAATTATTGTAAAAATGAGTCACCCTTCGAACGTAGATATCAACTCAAATATTTTGAATCTCTTAAGTATTGTCTTATAGAGTTCTTAAAAGTTTGTATTATTATCTTCACCTTAATGAAATTTACATCATCAAAATTAATTTAAATCATAAATAATAATTTAAGAAAGCATCAAAAATAATAATTTTAATGGTGTACTACTTAATATGTTATTTGTCTCACATTGAAAAATAATGTAGGTGTTGTGAATATACTATGAATAAATAGAATAATTGTCCCACATCGGAAAAATATCATAAGTTGGGTGATCGTGTGATTATAAATAGGATTCGTCCTTAAAACTTAGATATCAACCCAAAATCGTTTAAGTTTCTCAAATATTGTTTAGAGAGCTCTTAAAAGTTTGTATTAATTATGAAAATAATATAATAAGATTTGTGGTAAGAACGATGGTATCATTATAGTATAGTGAATCTCATATTACTTGCACATATTTGGTGTAATTCTTAATATGTTATTTATCCCGCATTGAAAAATAATGTAGGTTTGGTGAATATACCACCTACAAATAGTAGTATTGTTCCATATAAAACAATTAACATAAGGTGAGATGGTCCTATGACAAATAGGAGTCATATTTGGAACTTTTAGAGTCTCTTAAACTTTGTCTTATAAAGCATAATTCTTATGTATCTTAGATCATTTTTGTTCTTTTTGTGAATGTATCAATCAAAACATATGTAAACCTAATAAATGATTTGAATGGGAGAGTAATGTTAATATTTTCCAGATCATACTATAGGTCAAATATAACTTGAGTCCTGGCCAGATTGGTAAAATATGGTAAAAATAGAAGTTGACTCAATATAACAATATTATTTTCTTAAAATTTATATTTTATTATAGTCAAGTTAATTGTTATAGAAAATTTATGAAAATGACATTAATGTAAACCCGTGCATCGCACGGGCATGAAATCTAGTTAATAATATTTTTCCTCCTAACTTTCTCACCTTTCCCTCCAAGCATGAAATTTTTTTCCTCCCAGCTTCTACATTATCTACAAATAGATTCATCTATATGTAAAATTTTAATTGGTGGTGTATAGAAGATTCTATACACCGAGTGTAATTGTAGCATCTTCCTGAATATGATACTCATCGGCTAATTGTATGTAGTGATGTTTTGTTTCCTTTTTTTTAGTAATTTAGTAATATCAGTTTACAGAATTATATAATTTAATTTTATTAGTTATTCGATTTTAGTAAAAATTGTTGCAATTTTTTCGTTTATTTTTATCTATTTCATATTTATTTTCTAGTATTTCTTTCTTCGTTTTTTCATTTTTTTTTTTGTTTTTTCATACTTTTATTCATAAATTTCAACCATGATTAATTAGCAATTTAGTATTGTTTTTTCATACTTTTATCCAAAACACCAAATTTGTAAAAGAAAGTGCATAGTTGTACATGCATATATAAAATAAGGTTTTTTCTAAAATGTGTCCTTGAGGCATGTTAAGAAGATTTAAATGGAAAGTCAAACAATTAATATCATGGAAAATTGAAGTATCAAAGCATTTTTTCAGTTTTCAATGCTATATTAAATGTTAAATTTTCCATTTAAATCTTCTTAATATATGCCCTAAGGGCACATTTTAGAAAACCGTATAAAATAAAACAAAGTATGTGTTTGACCTAATTTTTAGAAGAAAAAAATTATTATTAAAAGATTAAACTTAGCCAATCATGCGTTCTTTGCAAGTTGAAACTACTTTTAAAAGCGTGTGATCGTTTTATATCCCTTAAAAGTAAAAAAATCAATTTGGTGCTTCTAACTTTTAATTCTACATCTAAGAGATTTTATGCATAAATGACAAAATTGTAAATTGTAACAGTTAAAAATAGAAAAATTAACGGGAGTAATAGTGTTGTTAATAACCTATCGAGTGTTGTTAATATAAGAAAGGGTTTTTTGTCAAAAGGTGCCTAACATTTAAGCCACTTTGCACGCAGGTACCTAAAATTATTTTTTTTTTGCTCAAAAGTACCTAAAGTTTATATTTCTTTTGTTAACAAGTACTAACTAACGGATTCCGTCAAAAAAAGTCAAGATTTCGTCTTGACTTGACCTAAAAAAGTGATTTTTTAATTAAACTCATATAATTACAATTAGCAAGTATTTTACACATATCATTTATACGATTTAACTTTATCCTCTTGATATTTGAAAGTTGATACTGATATGTAAGGTGACATACTTGGAGAAGAGAAAAAAAAAATCATATTATGCCGTCAAATCAAACTCCAAAGTCAATTTTTTTTGACGAAATTTGTTAGTCGTTGGTACATGGTAATAAAGAAAATATAAACTTTAGGTATTTTTGGGCAAAAAAAAAAATGTTAGGTACCTTCGTACAAAGTGACCTAAATGTTAGGTACCTTCTGACAAAAAAACCATATAAGAAATGTAGGATCCAACCTTTTACTTCGACTATTTCACATACGGGAGTAATAGTAAAAGAATGTAGCCCACAATTCACTCTTTGCCCTTTTCATATTGAAGCATACACCATACTATATTTAAAACCTATTGAGTATTGTTAATATAGGATCCAACCTTTTACTTCGACTATTTCACATCGTCCTTAAACACAAAAACGTCTGATGAATTTTACGGGTAAAACAACCATTTAACAACTCAAAAATACAATACCTAAGTAGCCTAACAAAGATGTCTCGCCGTGAATTCTTATATTACTTCTTTCACCGTGATAAGGAAATTTGTGCAATACCTACCACTCAAATGCTTATGATAATCCGTGTTTCAATAATTGACGTAGGAGAAAAATGGGTAAAAGATCCTCTCCATTGCCTTGCGTCCTCTATTAGTTTTCATTGCCCTCGGCGAATCAGATTTATTTTAAAACAATCTAACGGTCAAGTGCTTTGGTGAGGTGTAGATGGAATAATAATTTTATATTAGTGTATTAAAGGGAATTGTAGGTAATAAAGAGAAAAATTAATGGAAAAGACGATCCAACATCCCAAAAAAATTGGGGAAATATGACGGCCGTATTTTAAAATATTTCGTGGTTAAGAGAAGGAGTGATTACTAAAACTTTGTGAAATCTTTACATAAAACTTGTATTGTTAAGTTAGAAAAGTAAGTGTAAAAGACAATGGTAATCCAAAGTGTGTTTCATTGAATGTTATATGCTATTTCGTTGCTTTAGTCCCTGCGTTTGCTACTTTGGGCATGTGTTATGACTTTTCGACACCCAAATGTGTGAATGCAAGCCAAATTCCTTCAAAAAGAGGTCACATAAGATTCCGCCCCTAGTCTCGATGCGCAATAGAGGTTATAAATCATTCTTTTGGAGCCCGTAATATAGTAATGAAGCTTGGATTAGAAGACCAATCGGTTAACGAGATAGAAAACTTGACCATTGCCCGCGGAAAAGTTGACCATCAACCAAAAACTAGAATTACTCGATCGACGAACCCATTGGATTAATCAAGGAAGAATTAGTTGATCAATAAGGCTTGTTAGTCGACCGATCACTTTTGGTCATTATCCATATTTATTTAGTTAACTCGGCAAGTTAACAGTTAACACTAAATAACACTTAGTTTTTGGACATAGTATTTAAAGGGACTTGTGAGAATAATTAGGCTACACTTTTTTACAATGCTAAAAGTTCTAGTACTATGTTAAAACAATTCTCCATATTGGAAAATTGTATTCATCTTATACTTCCTTGATTTTCAGTAATATAATTAACCTTTTATAATCATCTTTAACTATTGATTTATTTTCATCATTCTATTTTATTAAACGTTTATGCTTAGTTGTTTCTTCTACCTTTCAATTATGAATTCAATCGTTATTATTATTATTATTATTGTTTAATCAAACAATAAGTCTCATTGTAGACGGGGCATGAGTGCATAACCGTTTACAATGAGTAACGCGTGGGATCCCTTCTCTCACAAAGAAGCGAGGGGCATGTGGGAAACCACATACATGTGGTTTCCCACCTGCCCCCACTTGCTTCAATGCGAGAGACTAGAATGAGAATTTGTGATAATCAAATTATGTGTAGCTGAATCATTTACTAGGATTTAGGGAATCCATGAACTAATTAGGGGTTATTAACTAGGTGATTAGATCGGTCGATTTCAATAGTCTTAGCTTAATGGTTAATTGTAACATTTAATTGCGAGTAATTGATTATAGGCCTTCGTTGATTATTTGATTTGGTAAATCCCGACCTAACACCAAAAGCATGGTGAGGATTAGAATTGTTACAAACATAAGAGTGCCATAATAAGTAACGAGAGCTTGTAGACGCTTTCAAAGGTGATTGTCGATCCGAGAGGACCTTATCACTGCCCTTTAGACCAGTAATTGAAACTTATATTTGTCCTTACACTTAGTATATAATAACCCACGGTAAACTAACAATCCTAGTTCCATGATCTACTATTTTTACATTCTTATTTACATCATTGCGTATTTATTTAATTGTATTAGTTTAGTAAACCAACAATCAAACATCATAATTGTTACCAAGATGGACTTATTATTAACAAATAGATTTTGATAGTCTCCGTATGGATTCGATCCCGACTTCCTTGACTACGTACACTAGTTAGAAACGGTAGGGTTATCTTTGAAAGGTGCGCTATAGCTTGTCAATACTAAGCATGGTATGATTGTGTAACTAGCAAAAGTAACCGTGTTAGTAATGAAGATAATTGTAGCAACATTGGATATAGTAAATATGATAATTTTGACAAATATGAGTAGTAAAAGTTATAATACTAGCAGCCAGATTAGTGAAAGTAATAGTAGCAGCAACGAGAGTAGTTAAACAATATTAAATGCTAAAGTAGTGAAAGTAACAATAATGATTATTGATGTCTGCGAGAATAATGAAAGTAACACTAGAAACAACCAATATGATGAAAGTAACAACGAAAGTGGTGAATGTGTCTCATAATGTGGTTAATTTATTTTAATCTAAATGTTAGTTATGACATACAAACATATATCATAAATGATAATAGTAATAATAAGGCAAGAGAACACAATTCAATTTCACACAATATATAATTTAGACATATATTTAGATAGCACAGATGAGACTGAACATAAAAAATAAGGCTTTGTTCTTTTAGACTAAAATTGTTTGAATTGATCGAACTAATCTGCACCTAAGCTAATGAATCTGAAATGAATTGAAATAAATTACACTAAGGGGAGGCTAGGTAATCGAACTCCTCCATTATGGAGGAGTTGAAAAATCATGAGATTTTTAGAATCATACACTTTATAGAAAAAGTGACAACTAAACAAATTCACATTTTTACAATTTATGGGAATTTCTAATTCCTACATTTTAAAAGAGCAACCAGACGAGGCCTAATAATATTGAACATAACTGAATTGATCTTCATTCCTTTGTTATTTTTTCGAAGTTTATTTTCACAGTACAAATTTTACTCAATTTAGTATTTTATACACCGTTCTTTCCATTTAACTACCCTCACTAAAATAAGAAAACAAACCTAATTCTCTCCAAATGCAAGCATGCCCCCTCTCAAATCTATCAGATTATGAAACCTAAATTGAATGAAGAGCACGTGTATAATTCATAAATTACCATCTATTAATCAAATTAGTTGTTTTTTGTTTCTTTATAATTAAGAATCTGGTTATTCAATTAGGGTTTGAGATAAGTTAGATTTTTTTTATTAGTTGTTCAATGTTGGTCGGAGGGCAACACGAGGAGCGGCGGTGGCCCGAAAAGGATGACCGCCGTAAAGAAGGGCAGCGTGCGAAGGTGTATAATGAAGGAGGGCGGCTCACGAGGTGACACATACATAGGTTGACATTTGAGGCGACAAATGCAAGTGTCGGCGCTCGATTGTATAGTAAGCGGTACGCCGGTGAGGCTATCGGAGATAGGTGTGATGGTTGCTTGATGCTGGTTATGGCAGAAGAAGGTTGATAGTCGCAGTTGGAATTTCGTGGTAGTGGTGTCGTTGCTGACGAAAAGGACGCATGCGTCGTCGATTTTCGTTCGATATACCGACGGGAAGAATGACTTGCAGGAGGGAGAGGTGCAAGAAGAGAGAGGTTAGACGGCTAATGTTGGCGGCTAGATGGCAGGTGGCTGGCGGTGGGGGTGTTTTAACAGGTGGTCGCCGGTGGAGGTTGGACGGCAACTAGCTACGTAGTACTTACATAGTTTAAATGAATGTTGTTTTTTTCCAAGGTAGTACTGGACATAATAATTGCTTGGATTTATTTTTATTTTTTATTTTTTATTTATAATTGTAGTTTATGATTATAGTAGAAGTGTTTGTAAAATAATTATCAAGAAAACACATAAATTATCAAAGGCTCAAAGCATTATATAATTATTTGTGTTATGAAAATACTTTACTAATGTAGTACACAACTAACATGTAATTAAAATTTTACTCATACGGTGAAATTAGGGAGAATAGATTAGAGAGAAGTTAGAGAGGGAAAATGGGAGGAGAAATGAGAGGGGTATAAACGTCAATAGTGTACTGAAATGAGTAAAATGCGTACTACGAAAATCAGCACCCTTTTTTTTTGTTAATTAAAAATAAAAGTGTTAATTAAATGACATCAAATTTGGTCAATATAATCTCAAATAAAACCTCCTCACTCAATAATGACGAATAAATGAATAATCTTGTGTTGTCATCCTACCAACTTTCGTTCGATCGTGGGTTACTAAGTCACGTGATTGTCTCCCTTTCTTTCCCCCCACAAAATCTCGTACCTCTCTTTTTTCTTCTCTAAAAAATTCTCTCTCTTCTCTCTAAAACCTCCATTGATTTTTCTTCCTTCCAACATTTTCATTCAAACATGTCGGTAAGCATTCATATCATTCATTTCAATCTTTATTTCAACAAATTTAATTTCAGCAAATAACATGTTTATATTTGGATGCATAGATCTGCCAATAAAACAACTTTTTGAATATCTTGTTTTTTTTTTCTTGGTATTTTTTAATTGGAAATATAAACGATGATGTAATGTTGTTATTTAAAAGGTTAAACATGATTTGTCACCTTTTTTGAATGCTGCTGATTGCTCATGTATGCGGGTTTCTTTTAGTCGCCATGTCTCGATCATTTGTTTACCTTTATTAAAACACAAATCCTCATTTAAGAAGTACATTATCCGTTTAAACTTAAAGCGTGTCAAATACATAACAATCACCGTACTTGTTGCCTAAAGAATACCAAAGGTTTTTGCCTATTACCGCCATTAGGTAATATTTGACCCGTCTTATCAGACGGATAGTGCTCGTCTTACTCAGGATGAATATAAATGTAAACAAATAATTGAGGGGGGAAAAATGTTTTTTTATCCCCCTTTTTTCTGTTGGATATGTTAGCAAGTTACGCAATTAGTGAACCGTTTGACTAGATTGCAGCTTGTTTTTACTTAACGATTGCAGGTTTTAAACGAATGTGTGATTTTTTCTTTCTGTCAAATGTTTGTAATATTAATGAAATACGGAAATATTTGCTGAAGAGTTAGCTGTGATCCATTTCGTGTCGTGTCGTGTCAATTATGTGAGTATTATTCGTCCGGAGCAATTTGTTTAGCATAATTTTGATGGTTACATCTTTCATGGAATGAAATATGAATGCATTTTCGGGGTCATATAGCGAGAAATGTTGAACAAATATAAATTATGTTCAATGATATGGAGTATATTTTATTTCGCATGCTTTGTAGGCTATGAAAAAGCACAGAACAAAATAAATGTTTTGTATACCTGCCTATGATGGGAGTGTCTGAAGCTGTCAGCTAAATAAGTAGCCTATCATTATAATTAAACCAACTATCTTACCTCCCTCAATTTTGTTATCACGGGTATTTGGATAGTAATTAGAGAGTGATTTGGTTATCACGCTAGAGCCTGTAATTAGAGGATCCAATCCCTTGTACGTGCTCTGGGTTATTTAGATAGTAACCCCTGAATTTTTCAATGGCAGGCTTGTCTTAATGAAAGTGGTAGTTATTGTTGTCATTATCATAGCGGATAACTATATACTGTGGGAATTAGCATACATTGTTCACTCTTCATTGCTTCCAACAATAAGTGTTGATGTTATGGCGTATTCGGTCATTTTTGTATTTTGTATGCTAGTGATTTTGGTCTATGATGTCTCAAGTATGATGGGTATGCGTTTTTTTTGTGCCTGCATGAGGTTTATAGTGTACAAATGTAAATGTTTTCTTGTTCTATGACCTTGAGTAATTTGGATGATAGCTTGCTGCTTCTATTCCATGCTTTTAGGTAAAGACGGTTAAAGTCAGTAATGTTTCCCACAAGGCATCTGAGCGAGAACTCAAGGAGTTCTTTTCTTTTTCCGGTGACATTGAATATTTGGAAATAAAGAGGTTAGTGAACATTGCAACCTAAATTTGGATGATTATATTTAAAGGCTTATATGTT